>CAUYLG010000879.1:0-21091 GCA_963573385.1 Cacajao melanocephalus
GGAGACTTTAACATTATACTGTCAATATTAGACAGATCAATGAGATAGAAAATTAACAAGGATATCCAGGACTTGAACTCAGACCTGGAACAAGTAAACTTAACAATTATTTACAGAACTCTCCACCCCAAATCCACAAAATATACATTTTTCTCAGTATCACATTACACCTATTTTAAAAGTGACCACATAATTGGAAGTAAATCACTCCTCAGCAATTGCATAGTATTTCACAGGTTTAAATAAAATATTGGTTGGCTGCTTGTTTGTTATTTTCATCCCTTATTCCTTCCTGTATCCATTGTTAAGCACAATTATTGGCATAAAAGAGGTTTTTAATACCCATTTTTAGACTGCATTCTAGCCTGGGCAATAGAACAAGAATCCCATTCTCTCTCGCCCTTTCTTCTTTCTTTCTATCTTTCATTCTTTTTTTTTTCTTTCTTTCACTCTTTCTTTCTTTCTTCCTTCTTTTCTCTCTTTTTCTTTCTTTCAAAAAAATTTAAAAAAAAAATGGGTTTTCACCATGTTGGCCAGGCTGGTCTCAAACTCCTGACATCAGGTGTTCTGTCTGCCTTGGCTTCCCAAAGTGCTTGGATTACAGGTGTGAGCCACCATGACTGGCCATACTTTTGTTTTATATTGCCAGTTGTCCTCTAGAAAGGTTTAACATTTTTTGCCTTCATGAGCATGAGTCTGACTCTTATACCTTTGCTAATATGAGTACCTTACTCTTTATAATAGACTTTTATAATATTAGGAAAGTCATTAAAACATTATTATAGATAAAAAAAATTTTTTTTTTAGAGTCTCGCTATGTTGCCTAGGCTGGAGTGCAGTGGTGCGATCTTGGCTCAGTGCAATCTTTGCCTCCCAAGTTCAAATGATTCCCATGCCTCAGCCTCTCAAGCAGCCACCACACCGGGCTAATTTTTGTATTTTTAGTACAGGTGGGGTTTTGCCATTTTGACCAGGCTGGTCTCAAACTCCTGACCTCAAGTGATCTGCCCACCTCAGCCTTCCAAAGTGCTGGGATTACAGGCGTGAGCCACTGTGCCTGGCCTAAAATGTTTTTTTAAAAGCAAACAGTAGAAATTATAAAAAGTAAAAGTCCTACATAATTATACCTCTTCCAGACATAATCACTACTAAGTTTGGACTTAGTTTTTATGATGTATACACACTAGTTTTGCAAAAATAGGATTATATTTCATGTAGTTAGAAAGTGACCAATGATCACAAAGTAGCCCATCAAACTGATGTAGATGTATTACTAGCTTAATTATCTTCCCACTTTTGGACACTTAGGTCTAATTGATTTATTATTGTATTTTTAAGTTGTTCTTTCATTATATTTATGCCTTTTTTCCCTCAGCTTTTGTCTGGAATAATAGAAAATAATAGTCTTTGTTCAGCCTTATTAAGAAATTTTGCCTTGAATTTCCTCCTTTCAATTTTTCCCTTAAAATATTTTCTAGCCTGGGCACAGTGGCTCACACCTGTGATTCCAGCACTTTGGAAGGCTGAGGCAGGCAGATCACCTGAGGTTGCAAGTTTGAGACCAGCCTGACCAACATGGAGAAACCCCGTCTCTACTAAAAATACAAAAATTAGCCAGGCATGATGGCACATGCCTATAATCCCAGCTACTTAGGATGCTGAGGCAGGAAAAATGCTTGAACCTGGGAGACGGAGGTTGCAGTGAGCCGAGATCCTGCCATTGCACTCCAGCCTGGGCAATAAGAGCTAAACGTCATCTCAAAAAAAAAAGTAAATATTTTCTTTTCTTTTCTTTTTTTTTTTTTTTTTTTAGAGTGTGAAAAAACAAACAAACCACTGCTGGAGTGCAGTAGTTTGATCTTGGCTCACTGCAACCTCCGCCTCCCAGGTTCAAGGGATTCTCCTTCCTCAGCCTCTTGAGTAACTGGCATTACAAGCGTGCGCTACCACGCTTGGCCAATTTTTGTATTTTTAGTAGAGGTGAGGTTTCACCATGTTGGTCAGGCTAGTCTCGAACTCCTGACTTCGTGATCCACCTGCCTCGGCCTCCCAAAGTGCTGGGATTACAGGGATGAGCCACCATGCCAGGCCAACAAATTAAATATTTTCTAAAGATTGTTTTTCTTCATTCAGTGATTCTTTTTTTTTCTTTTCTTTCTTTTTTTTTCTTCAATCCTACAACAAAACATTCAGTTGTTCTCAATAGACATTGTTTTCAAATCCCTTTCTTGGAATATCATGTGGAAGCTTCGATAATGAAAGAGTAGCGCCTATAAGAATTTTACCTATACAGTTGTAGAACTTTATTGACAATGACTTTCACTGCTAGAAACTTCGTTGTTCTGCTAGTCTCAAAAGTTCTAACAGGGACAAGCATCTATGGTGGAGCTGACCGGGCCTCATAGAGCAGTAGCAGTGTATTTCTAAATAGTGTTTGAAATGGCTCCTGGTTTATTTTCTGTTTAGATTGAAGGACGTCTCCTACCAATGGAAAGAATTAACTTAAAAAATACTTCGTTTATCACATCTCAGGAACTAAACTGGGTTAAGGAAGTAACCAGAGACCCTTCCATCTTGACTGTAAGTGATTTTTAAAGTGATAGAGAAAGGACCAGTATTCCCCAAAGTGTGGAAATTAGGAAGTAGGAATGATCTAGAGTCCTCTTTTTGAGAGAAAGTACCAATTGAATTCCCATTCTGAATCGCTTACTAAACAGGGATGCTTCAGACAGAGCCGTTGATGAGTTGTTAGAAGTTAGTCCTTTGCTTGACCACAGACTTACAAAAAGGAAGTAAATTACTATGGTAATTCACATAGTGCCAATCTGTTACCCACTCTCCCTTCTTTCTTTCTCTTTTCCCCCTCTTTTTCCTGGGAGTATCTGGAGGGCGTTTTTATCCATGAGAGAAGTTAAATTAGATTAAAACAGTACCCTACCTAGGGAAGTAATACACTAGCTATTTGTATCAAAGTACAGAATGGTACATAATTAAATCTCTGTTTCAACCAATGTTGACTTCATGGCCAGATATATATAAACAGATATATAAAATGCATGTTTGTAAATGTTTTATTGAAATATAAAAGAAAAGCACACCTGTTAATATATAACTTTATGAGTTTTTTTTTTATTAAATAGACCTGTATAGTCAACACCAAGGGTTAAGAAGTAGAACTTAACCAGCCCCCCAGAAGCCCCCTCCATTCTCCCAGTTACTGCTTCGCCTTTACCCCTCATACATCTAGTATAACCACCATCCTGACTTCTCACAGCACAGATTTGTTTCAGCAATTTCTGTACTTTATATGTACATGGATTCATAGATTATTCTATGTCTGGCTTCTTAACTTCGTGTTGGTGAGTTTCATCCTGTTGTTAGGTGTGGTTGCTGCTCTTTCATTCTCATTACTGTATTACATTTCATTGTGAGACTACGCCATGGTTTCCTTATCACGTACATTTGTGTTAATACTAGGAGTTACGTAAGACAGGATTCAAGCAGTGGGAGTGAAAAGTAATTGATTCTCTAGAATGAAATCTTCTAAGTGTGAGTTTGGGGTGTTTAAACTGTGAGAAATGCTAAAAGTAGCTTGTGGTTTTTCCCAGATACCCATGCATTTCTGGGCACTTTTTTACCCAAAGAGAGCAATGGATCAGGCCCGAGAACTGGTCAGCATGTTGGAGAAGATCGCTGGCCCCATTGGCATGCGGATGAGCCCACCGGCCTGGGTTGAACTAAAGGACGACCGAGTAGAGACCTATGTCAGAACCATTCAATCCATGTTAGGAGTCGAGGTAAAAATGTAATTCTAATATATATGTAGGATGTCCATTTAAAAATACTTAAATACTGAATTTTAACTTATCATGGTTATTGTCTGCTGTTGATGATTTACCCATAGGCACATGAAATACTGACTTTGTGCCCTTTGGTTAGTTTTGCTTCCCTCACTCTGTGTTGGCACCCTCACTTACTCTAGTCTTCCTGTTCTCACGTAGCTGGCTGAGAGAATAGCTGACTTCACTTATGTTCATTATCTGTAGAACATGTTGTGCTCAGAAAGTCAGGTGCCGTCTTGCACGATGCACTACTGAGCTGCCTCAGACCAGTCTGACTTCAAGATTAAAATTACTCTGGTGATCAACTTGGCAGATGGCCCACTGATAGGGTCCTGATGACTGATCAGGAACACTAGAGCTGGCCAGGTCATAGCACTCACAACTTAGTTATTCAGGCCTTTTAATCCTTACCTGTTTCTAAATAAAATAGAGCAAGAAGATTAGGGAGAGAAAAAAGCAAGGGGAAGACTTTTGGAAGCAATTAGCCCTTGAATTGAAGATTCTGATAAATTGTTATGGTGAGATCAATCCCAGAATTCAATCATCTTGGCATCACAGAGTTATTTTTTTGTTGTTGTTTGTTTTTTAAGAGATAGGGTCAGCTGGGAACACAGTGGCTACTCCTATAATTCTAGCACGTGGGAATGCTGAGGCAGGCAGGTTGCTTGAGCCCAGGAGTTTGAGACCAACCTGGGCAACATGGCGAAACCCTGTCTCTATAGAAAATCCAAAAATTAGCTGGGTGTGGTGGCATGCACCTGTAGTAGCAGCTACTCGAGAGGCTAAAGTGGGAGAATCACCTGAGCCTGTGGAGATTGAGGCTGCAGTGAGCTAGGATCATGCCACTTTGCTCAGCCTGGGCAACAAAGTGAGAGACCTTTTCTCAAAAAAAATGAGAGAGATAGGATTTCACTCAGTCACCCACACTGGAGTGCACTCATGTGATCTTAGCTCACTGTTGCCTAAAACTCCTGGGTTCAAGCAATCTTCCTGCTTCAGCCTCCCAAGTAGCTGGAACTACAGGCATGAGCCATTATACCTGGCTAATTCACAAAAAAATTTTTTTATAGAGACAGGGGTTCACTATGGTTGCCCAGGCTGGTCTCGAACTCCTGGCCTCAAGTGATCCTGCTACCTCAACCTCCCAAAGCAGTGAGATTATAGGCGTGAGCCGCCATGCCCAGCAGCATTCTCTTTTTGATCCGGCACTCTTTGTATATCATTCATAACAGCACATTTGTGTTCCCTCTTTGGTGTGTTTCTCTCTCTCTTTTTAGACACAAGATCTTGCTCTGTTGCCCAGGCTAAAGTACAGTGGCATGATCATAGCTGACTATAAACTCAAACTTGAGGACTCAAGGGATCCTCCTGCCTTAGCCTCCTGAGTAGCTGGAACTATACACATGCACCACCACTCCTGGCTAATTGAAAAATTTTTTGTAGTGATGGGGTCTCCCTATGTTGCCCAGGCTGCTCTCAAACTCCCAGTCTCAATCAGTCCTCCCACCTCCCAAAGTGCTAGGATTACTGGTGTGAGCCACTGCGCCCAGCCTGTGCATTCTCTTCATAATTCCATCCTGATCTCCCATGCCTGTCATACTCAACCATGGCCTCCCTCAGAGCTGATGGTAGATAAGTTCTGCTCTGCTTTCAAAAGAATAACGGAGCCCAATACATCAGCTCCGTCATTTCACAATTTCTTGTGTTCCCTTTTTGAGAGGGTACAACCAATAGTTTTCATGTGGCATAAATGTGAATTTCATTCATAAGGTTTACCAACTTATGTCATAGTGGCCTTGCTCTCTCTCTCTCTTCACCTTTAAGGCATTCTTTTATCATCTGTTTGAGGGATGACAAACTTATACGTCTCCAGAGGCCTGATAAGGGGTATAAATGAGTGAAGTGGGCCAGGAGGGGAGCGTAATGAACTAAAGAGGGTAACCCCTGTTACTGGAGATATGAACTCAGGATTGCCAAAATGATTCTTAATGTACTTGTTTGTTGATAGAAACCAGAAACCTGGGATTGCATATGTATGTATCTTCCTATGCTTAAATGCTAATTTAAACAAACATACACACTCGTAAGTTATTGTAGGGCCTGAAAAAATGCACCTGTTTGCTGTGTTCAGTCCATAGACTCCCAGTGCACAGCTCTGTTCTCATACCTTTGAAAATGCTTTGGTGTCATTGCTGAATGTGTCCTCTGAACAGTCTTAACATCACACCAATTTCATCTGGAGCAGGGTACCACTAATTTACCATTTGTAGAAGTTTCTGGCATAAAGCATTGGCAACCTTCTTTCACTTGAATGCTGCTTTTCTTTATTCAGACTTTGAAAGGTCCTCTTTTTTCAATATTGGATCCCTTAAGCAGTGAGGGATAGTTGATACTGACATGTGCTGTGCTGCTGGCAACATCATTCTGTCTCTTCACCAGAGAGTTAGGAGTGGCTGCTTATGGATTTGGCAGTGGCTTCATTCCAGTTTCCATTTAGCTCTGAATGCTTTGCTATAGTATTGCATTCCTTGTTTCCTTGGTTAAAGTTCTGTGGTATGAGTGCAATAAGTTGCTTAGTAAACTAAAGTGATAGTTAAAAAAATTATACGGAATTGGAAGCAGCAAGTAATGTAAACCTTGCATGCATTCAAACCTGTTCCTTTTCCAGGCATCTGAGTCTCCTAATAGATAAATCTTTTGGTAATCAGGGCCAGCACTGGGTAATTAATACTAATGTATTACCTATCTATACAGAACAGCCCTGAGCCAAAGAACTGCTAATTCAGCTGCAAGGACCTCGTTCTGGTTGGAATGTCCACCCTCTTTATTTCAGTTCCCTGTCTTCCTTAAAGGTCCTGTGGCTTTGGCTTTGCATACTTGGAACACCGCCAACTAGCGTCTAGTAAAAATCCGTAGAGAGTTCCAAAGCCTGACTTGTATATACTTTATCTCCTCAAGGGGAAGATACAGATGGTTGTTTGCATCATCATGGGCGCACGTGATGATCTCTATGGGGCCATCAAGAAGCTGTGCTGTGTGCAGTCTCCAGTGCCCTCCCAGGTGAGTGGATGTTGGGGCAGGAGGCACAGATGGCACCTCTCGCCTCCCTTGAGGCTTGGAAAAGAGAGAGATGTGTGTTCACTAAGACTAAAGTAGTTGTTAGAAGCCAGTATGTGCAGAGCCTTCTGGTGAAAGGTTCTCCTGATTAGAGCAACCTGGAAAAGAGCACATCGCTCTTCATAAGCTGCGTTCCTGCTTCTGAATGAACAGTTTGACTTGTTCTGAGGTTGAGTCACCAGGTGGTTTCATATGACTGAGTTCTGAGAGTGAGTTAAGGCTTCATTCTGAAAGAGGAAAGCTGTTTTTCCTATGGGAGTTAAAAAAGCATTCCATTCTGCATGAGATCCTTTTGAAGGTTTTCCTTTGTTGGTTCTATTTTGTTTTGGGTTTGTGGTGTGCGTATGGGGCGAGGGTGGGGTATTTTGTGCATGTGCATGTGTGCCTAGAAGAGTGTGTGTGTGTGTGTGTGTGTGTGTGTGTGTGTGTGTGTGTGGTATTTTGCCCATGTGCATACATGCCTAAAAACCCTAGAATTAGAACTGTTAATGCAAAATATGTTACCTGCTAACTTGAGTTTCTTAAACAAATGTAGTGTTTACTAAATTAGAGTTCAGATTTTCTGAAAGGTTGATAGTGACCTACTTCTCCCCACACCTTTTGTTCCCTTCATTATAGATTATCAATGTTCGAACCATTGGTCAGCCCACTAGGCTTCGGAGTGTGGCCCAGAAAATTTTACTTCAGATTAACTGTAAATTGGGTGGTGAGCTCTGGGGAGTGGATATTCCTCTGGTGAGTGATACTGAGATTTATGTCTTTGTTCAGTTTGCCTCTCCAGAGAATCCTCCAAGCTGTTTATTCGTTATGCTTCCTCTTCTCAACACTTACTCAGTCTAAATGGCTTGCTAGCTCTTCAGCCCATTAGCTAAGAATATTTTTTGTTTTTAAATGGCAAAAAAAATTAAGATGATTATTCCATGACACATGAAAATTATGTGGAGTTAATTTTCAGTGTCTTACATAAAATTTCACTGAAATACAGCCATATTCTTTTCATACTGTCCATGACTGCTTTGTGTTAAGCAGACAGAATTGACTAAAGGTCAAGCATGCTTTTTTGAAATGGTTGGGACCAGAAGCATTTTGGATTTTAGATTTTTGAGAGCTTGGGGACATTTGCTTGCATCCCACATTCAAAAACCTGCATTCTGGGCCAGGTGCAGTAGCTCACACCTGTTATCACAGCTCTTTGGGAGGCCGAGGCAGGCAGATTACCTGAGGTCAAGAGTTCAAGACCAGCCTGACCAACATGGCGAAACCTATTTCTACTAAAAATACAAAATTAGCCGGGCATGGTAGCACATGCCTGTAATCCCAGTTACTCAGGAGGCTGAGGCAGGAGAATTGCTTTAACCTGGGAGGCAGAGGTTGTGGTGAGCTGAAATCATGCCATTGCACTCCAGCCTGGCAACAAGAGTGAGATTCTATCTCAAAGAAAAAAAAAAGAGAAGAAAAATCTGCAGTCTGAAACACTCCAAAATCTGAAACTCTTTGAGTATCATGTCGGTGCTCAAAAGGTTTCAGGTTGTGGAGCTTTTCAGATTTGGGACTCAACTTTTGGTTCCTATAGAAACCGTAAGGCTCACAAAGCCTGAGATATTTACCCTTTAGTCCGTTGCTGATCCCTGGTCCAGAGCTCTGTGTTTATTGTGTTTAAAAAATGGCAATGTGATTGTTATCTTTCTTTTTCTTTCCCAGAACTTAACTTTCATATATACACATTAAGAGGAGGTTCCTTTGAAATTCAGACAGTAATTAAAAATGGAGCAATACATTGCTTGGGTCTGGGGTTTGGTTTTATTTTTTGTTTTCTAACCTAGAAACAGTTAATGGTGATCGGGATGGATGTTTACCATGACCCCGGCAGAGGCATGCGCTCCGTGGTTGGCTTCGTGGCAAGCATCAATCTGTAAGTACTGCTCTTGTTTGATTACTTCATTTTGGGGCCTAATTTTATAAATCCAGCAATTTTTTTTAGCATTATGTATTATAGTATAAAGATTTCTAAACTCCTTCCTCTATCTTCTTGTGAAATTTTTTTCTTTTTGAAATGAAGTCTCCCTTTGTCACCCAGGCTTTAGTGCAGTGGTGCCATCTCAGCTCACTGCAGCCTCCGCCTTCTGGGTTCAAGTGATTCTCCTGTCTCAGCCTCCTGAGTAGCTGGGATTACAGGTGTGCACCACCATGCCTAGCTAATTTTTGTATTTCTAGTAGAGACAGGGTTTAATCATGTTGGCCAGGCTGGTCTTGAACTCCTGACCTCAGGTGATCCACCCACCTCGGCCTCCCAAAGTGCTGGGATTACAGGCATGAGCCACCATGCCCAGCCATGAAATTTGTTTATGCAACTCTTTTAGTTTTGACATTGGTTTTACTCTGTCACACAGGCTGGAGTGCAGTGATGTGATCACACCTCACTGCAGCCTCAACCTCCCCGTGTTTTAGTGATCCTCCCACCTCAGCCTCCCAAGTAGCTGAGACCATAGGCATGCACCACCATACCCAGCTAATTTTTGTATTTTTTTAGATTCAGGGTTTCACCATATTCCCCAGGCTGGTCTCAAACTCCTGGGCTCAAGTGATCCATCTGCCTCAGTCTCCCAAAGTGCTGGGATTACAGGCATGAGCCACCACACCTGGCTGTGCAGCTTATTGAACAAACTTGGCATCGGTGCGAAAGTGCTTCCCAGCTGCAGTGCAGACTCCTCCAAGGATGGGGCTGTGCTGCTTTGTTGTTGGCTTGGGGTTTTTTTTTTTATTGTTTGTTCCAATTGTAAAAATAAGGAATGCTCATTCCAGATACCTGCAGAAATTTAGAAAGTGAGAATTCCTTATGGTCCAGTTTTTATTCATATTAACGACTGCCTAAGGTTTGATATATATACACTTTCAGATTCTTTTATTCATATGTTAACACAAATGTGATAATATCTCTGATATATACACACATATATATATTTACACAAATGGGATATTGCTAGGCGTACTATTCCTCAGCTTAATATGCACTTAAACTGTACATTTTTCCGTATGATTACAAATAAATCTCAGCCAACTCAACTGGTGCACAGAATTTATTCTGTGTCATTATTTAACTAATCCTCTCTTGGTGGATATCTAAGTTGTTAACTTTTTTCTATTGGAGCAATTTTGTAGCAAATATCCACAATTACACATTTTTATGTTCTGCATATGGCTTACATATATATTTTCCCCACCTCACTACTTGTTCTTACATATAACAGAAATGCATTTCCTAGGTATTTGTTGGATTGATTCATAGAGAAACCTGTGTTACTGACACAAGCCATAGGCCATCCTCTTTGAGCATTTGTTCATCTTCCTCTCTCTGTCTCTCTACTCACCCCGACACTAGCACCCTCACAAAATGGTACTCCCGGGTGGTGTTCCAGATGCCGCATCAGGAGATTGTGGACAGCCTGAAGCTGTGCCTCGTGGGCTCCTTAAAAAAGTTTTATGCGGTGAGGAGAACAGAAATTCTCAAGTTTCTTGGTTGTTTTTTTTTTTTTTTTTTTTTTTTTGAGACAGAGTCTTGCTCTTGTCACCCAGGCTGGAGTGCAGTGATGTGATCTTAGCTCACTGCAACCTCTGCCTCCTGGGTTCAAGTGATTCTCCTGCCTCAGTCTCCCAACTAGCTGGGATTAAAGGCACACGCAAGCATGCCCAGCTAGTATCTGTATTTTTAGTACAGAAGTGGTTTCGCCATGTTGGCCAGGCTGGTTTCGAACTCCTAGCTTCAGGTGATCTGCCTGCCTGGGCCTCCCAGTGTGCTGCGATTACAGATGTGAGCCACTGCGCCCAGCCATGTTTCTGAGTTTTTGAGGACTACCTACGTGAACATTTGAACAGGAAGTCTGATGTGGGGGAGGGATCTCAAATCAAAGGTAAGTCTCCTCAGCAGCTGCTGCTGAGCAGGCAGTTCAGAGCTCCTCCTTTCAGGCTTCTGCTTGTACAGATCAGCTCAAAGAGCTAAGGAGCTAAATGCTTTCATTTGGTTTAGTAAGTAATAATTATTTCCCAGGTTGTCAGCCTGATGCCTCTAGACATAATCTTCATGTCCTTATCAGGGAAGGTGGGGGTAATTTTCAGCAATTAAAGCAGCTTATGAGTGTACTCAGCTTTTTATGACTTACTAGGTGCTGCCTCTTTTCATTTTGGTTCAAGACAAATGCGTCCTTATAAATCACCCCTCGAACTCTATAAAGAATGCTAACCGTGAAGGATTGCTGTAATTAAGCTGTTACTGATTTCGGCCTTGGCCAGTACATCAAAGCAAGCACTGATAAGTGCCTTTCATGTCTTAAGGTCAGGGTTAGACCCTAACCTTTGCATAGAGGTTAAACAGCAAGAAATTAAATAATTTTTTATGATTGAAGTCAGTCTCTAGGGCTCCGCCTTGTCTCCGTATAGAATAATGTTTCCTACAGTGTCCTGCGAATAGTTTAATACTGTTCAGTTATTAGAGGTTTTGTGTGTGTGTGTGTGTGTGTGTGTGTGTGTGTTTTAAAGCCTATCTCCAGCAAGGTCCATATGTTGGGCTACTGAGTTATGAAGTTCAACCAGTCTTTCCTTTCTGTTATTGTTGTTCTTAAAAGTTTGGTCTGTCTTCTAAGACCTAGGTATGAAGCCTTTCCCATTCTTCCCTCACTGCTCCGTCCCTAAGCTAGAATTCTTTATGTTCCTCTCCCAAGGCCTTTCGTTGATAGTCTGTCTGTTCAGTAGTATCACATCCTGCCTTATATTTGTTATTTGTATCCTTATTTATCCATCTCACTGGGTTGTAAATTACTTGAACGCTGGTTATGGATGGCTGTGCAACAAATTACCCTGAAACTTAGTGGAATGAAATGAGCAAGTTTGATGTTCACAGTCAGGAATCTGTTTATGTTAAATCTAGAGTAAAACTGGCTCATCCAAATATAAATGTTCTCTGAATCAAAAGGGTTCTTTCTATTTTTTTTGAGACAGGGTCTTGCTCTGCCTCACCCTCCAGAGTAGCAGAGGCTACAGGTATGCGCCACCACGGCTGGCTAATTGTTAAAAATTTTTAGTAGAAATGAGGTCTTGCTATTTTGCCCCGGCTGGTCTTGAACTCCTGGACTCAAGTGATCCTCCCACCTCAGCCTCCCAAAGTGCTGGGATTATAGGCATGAGCCACTGTGTCTGACCAAAGGTTTCATTTGATTCAGGTCCTCATTATTGGCTTAGTCCTATGACAGCTTTTGCCATTTCCCCAGTTGTTCTGCACCTAGTGGCAGGAATATTTGTATTTAAACCTGTTTTGCAAAGTGAAGACTCCATCTCTACAAAAAACTGAAAAAAGAAGTCAGGTTTGGTGGCATACACCCGTAGTCTCAGTTCTTCAGGAGGCTGAAGTGGAAGGATCCCTGAAGCCCAGGAGTCCAATGCTCCAGTGAGCTATGATCATGCCAGCCCAGTTGACGGAACTTGCCTCTAAAACAAATAAAGTAAAATAAGGTATTTTGATCATGCCTCTCCCAGAGCTTATCCTGAGTCCTCTGTAGCCTCAACAAATTTGCTTTTGGGTTCTAAGATTCTGACTACCTCTGGACTCTCCAGTTTTATTAATCTTCCCCTAGGAATGACAGTAACCACTGGAAGTTCCAACACTTCCAAATAGTTGCCTTCTTTTACATTTTCAGCCCCATTTTGCATCAGGGCTTGTTAGTCCAAAGCCCATTTTCTTCATTCTAAATCTCTCACTTGTCTTCTGGACTTACATTCAATAATAAGATGTTTCTAAATATTCTTATCCTTTTCCTTGAATAGTTTATTTTTCTCTTCTCCTTTTTCTGTAACCAGGCTTTCCTTGATGAATACACTACCTTTTTTTGAGACAGGGTCACTCTGTTGCCTAGGCTGGAGTGCAGAGTCGCAATCTTGGGTCACTGCAGCCTCAACCTCCTGGGCTTGAGGGATCCTCCCACCTTAGCCTCCCAAGTAGCTGAGACTGCAGGCGCATACCACCACACCCAGCTAATTTTTGTATTTTTTTGTAGAGACAGAGTATTGCCATGTTGCTCAGCCTGGTCTCAAACTCAGGCTAATGTCCAATTCCTGGCCTCAAGCCATCTGCCCACCTCGGCCTCCCAGAGTGCTGGGATTACAGGTGAGAGTACCTGTGTCCAGCTGAATACCCTTTCCTGTCCTGTCCTGTCTTGTACAGGAACACACCACCATACCCAGCTCAGTTTTGTATTTTTAGTAGAGAAAAGGTTTCACCGTGTTGGCCAGGCTTGTGTCACACTCCTGACCTTAAGTGATCCGCCAGCCTTGGTCTCCCAAAGTGCTGGGATTACAGATATTAGCCACTGTGCCCGGCCAAATACTGTTTTCTTAGAAGCATCTTAGGTTGTGATTACTCTCATATCTCCAGAGTCAGACACCTTCCCCAAGCCAGTCATTTTTTTTATCAGTATTATATCCTGGAATGTCTTTAACCAATTTCCCAATAAAATTGATTATTAATATCAGCATCATCATAAGACTTGTTTACAATGAGTTAGTTGAAATTTCCCAACAATATTAGTGTTATTTCATCTCACAGTATGATAGTATATATAATCTAAAATGTAAGAGTCAAAAGATAACTGTCATGTTACTAGAGTCCTACTCAGTCATAAATAATTAGTCCAGCTTGTCATTATACTGCATGACTAAAGTGTCTCCCAAACCTAAGTGTCTTGCCACTTAGGTTTGCAGGCTTCCATTCAATACTGTCAGGTTTCAATAGCGGGAGTTTTCTCAGCAACATGGCTTTACCACTTTAGGCATCCTGTTTAGTTGAGCTAACAGACAGTATCACAACTTGCTCTAAGCCTCTCCAAGGCACCAATAGAATATTGGAGTTTGGGCTGGGCTCAGTGGCTCACACCTGTAATCCCAGCACTTTTGGAGGTGGAAGTGGGTAGATGGCTTGAGGTCAGGAGTATGAGACCAGCCTGACCAATATGGTGAAACCCCGTCTGTACTAAAAATACAAAAATTAGCTGGGCATGGTGGCAGGCACCTGTAATCCCATCCACTCAGGAGGCTGAGACAGGAGAATCACTTGAACCCAGGAGGTGGAGGTTGTAGTGCGATATCGTACCACTGTACTCTAGTCTGGGCAACAAAGCGAGACTTTGTCTCAAAAAAAAAAAAAAAAAGGGAATATTGGATTTTGCTCACTTCATAATCATTTGTTCTTTCCGCTAATCCTCAGATGTCATTCTTCCTTCTTTACATTTATATCCCTATCTGTCCACTTTTGGAAGGGACGTTAAGTTTGGCCACTGTGCTGATCTAGACTAGTGGCAGCAATGCTAGCCTAGCAGACGTCTCCCACAGTCCCCTCTCATTCATACAGGGGAGTGTTACACAGGTACAGAGCTAGTGGGCTTTCTCTATTACTAGCTAATATAACTGCATTCCCTGTGAACTCCAGTTTTGCCAGATGGAATGAAGGTACAATCCACCCCCTCAGGCCATTAGGCACTCTAACATGAAGGTTTAAAAGTGTAGTTAGTTTTTTGCTTAGAGCTTGTTATGGGTTTAATTGTGTTCCCAAGAAGATGAAGTCCTAATCCCCAGTACCTGTGAATGTAACCTTATTTGAAAATAAAGTGTTCGCATATGATTCAATTAAAATGAGGTCATTAGAACGGGCCCTGCTCCAATATGACTATGTTTTTATGAAGAGAAGAAATTTGGACACAGAGATAGACATACATAGAGGGAAGATAATCTGAAGACACAAGAACACCATCTGTACATCTGTAACTCAAGAAACACCCGAGACTCCAAGAAGCTAGGAGAGAGACACAAACAGAGTCTTTTCCTTACAGCCCTCAGAAGGACTGTAAACACCTTGGTTTTGAACATCTAGCCTCCAGAAGCATGAAACAATAAGTTTCTGTAGTTTAGCCAGCTTGTTGCCTTTTTTTTGTTTTGTTTTGTTTTGTTTTGAGATGGAGTTTTGCTCTTGTTGCTCAGGCTGGAGTGCCATGGCATGATCTCTGCTTACTGCAACCTCCGCCTCCCTGGTTCAAGCAATTCTCCTGCCTCAGCCTCCCGAGTAGCTGGGATTAGAGGCACCTGCCACCACGCCCAGGTAATTTTGTATTTTAGTAGAGATGGGGTTTCTCCATGTTGGTCAGGCTGGTCTCGAACTCCCGACCTCAGGTGATCCGCCTGCCTCGGACTCCCAAAGTGCTGGGAGTACAGGCGTGAGTCACCCTGCCCAGCAAGACGGCTTGTTTCTATGGCAGCCCTAGCTGACTGATACAGAGATCATCCCAGCTTCTGGCATCTGCAGTGTAGCCCTGGTCCCAGGAGTACTACATCAGGTACAAAAAAAAGACTATTGAGGTTAGGTGGGGAAGAAAGAAAAAAGTGTAGTTGTACCACATCCTGCCCCCAGGGAAGAATTATAAAGTCACACTAGCATCCTGCCCACTCCTCTTCCTGTCCCTTGAATCGACAGAAAAAGGGGAGAAATGTACCTAGTGGAGACATTTCCTAGGCCCTGGCACTGTTGAGTGTGAGCACATACTCATGAAAGTGTGTAAGCCCGCCCTTCGGGTTTTTCTTTCTTCCACTTTGGACAACAGATGTTTCAATCGACCATTGTAATTCTCTACCAAATCATTACTGTGAGGACGAAAGTGTGTTCTTTGGTTTGAAGAAATGTGACTCCATGGTCCAAATTGATTCGTTATCTTTTGATTTAGTTCTTTTTTTTTTTTTTTTTTTTTTTTTTGAGACACAGTCTCATTCTGTTGCCCAGGCTGGAGTGCAGTGACGTGATCTCCACTCACTGCTTCAAGTGATCTACACACCTCCCAAAGTGCTGGGATTACAGGTGTGAGTCACTGTGTCCAACCTTGTTTTAGTCCTTTCATAGTATTTTGGGCATTTGCATCTACCAGCAAGTATGCAAAACCCAGTCTGTAGTAAGTGTCTGCTCATGACAGGCACTGTCACAGCTTCCTGGGGCTACCAGAGTAAGTCCAACTTGCCAGCCAACTGCAGAGGCTTCTTGCTGGGGAATCTGCCCCATAGCCATCTGCACTCTCTTGTTCACAGACGGAACAGTTCTTGTTGAGAGTGCTTCACAGGGTTCAAGAGGAACATGTGGAATAGATTCAGCCTGTCTCTGCACTACTGCAGCTCTCCAGAGTCTACTCATTTAATGGAGCCAGATGGACCACCTCAAGCAAGCATGCTAGGGAGTGCCCAGGGTTTCACTAGCCTTGCCATCCTGGAAGGTTTTACTATTGGACATCAACATGTCCTGCTTGCTTGCTTTAAGAAAAAAATTGAGGTGAAATAGGTGAGTTTCAGTGGCTCATGCCTGTAATCCCAGCACTCTGGGAGCCTGAGGCAGGTGGATTGCTTGAGCCCAGGAGTTTGAGACCAGCCTGGGCAACATGGTGAAACCCCCATTTCTACAAAAAAATAGAAAAATCAGCTGGGCGTGGTGGTGCATGCCTGTAGTCCCAGGTACTTGGGGGGCTGAGGTAAGTGGATCGGTAGTTTAAAAACATTTTCATCACCCCATGAAAACACTGCATGCCCATTAAATAATCATTCCTTATTCACACGTCCTCCTAATTTCTGATAACATCTGATTTGCTTTCTGTCTCTATTGATTTGCCTATTTTACCTAGACTGTAATTTAAAAATGTGTGATCTTTTGTGTTTAGCTTACTTCACTGAGCATGTTTTCATGGGTCATCTATATTGTAGCATATATTAACACTTTTTTCCTTTTCATGTCTGTATAATATTCCATTGTATTTATTCCACAATTTATCTGTTCACCTGTCGATAAACATTTGGGCTATTCCCACATTTTTACTATTGTGAATAATGCTGCTATAAACATTCCTGAAAAAGTAGTTGTTTAAGTTCCCATTTTCAGTTCTTTTTGGATATTTACCTAGGAGTGAAATTGCTGGGTCATGTGGTAGTTCTGTGTTTAACTTCTAGAGGAACCACCAAGCTGTTTTGCACAGTGGTCAATCATCATTTTACCTTCCTACCAGCAATGTAGAGGTTTTCAGTTTCTCCAAACCATTGCCAACAATGGCTATTTTCTGGTTTTTTAACTTTCTCTTTTTTTTTTGAGATAGAGTCTTGATTTGTCACCTGCAGTGGCACGATCTCAGTTCACTGCAACCTTTGCCTCCTGGGTTCAAGTAATTCTCCTGTCTCAGCATCCCAAGCAGCTGAGATTACAGGTGCACACCACCATACCCAGCTAATTTTTGTATTTTTTTAGTAGAGATGGGGTTTCACCATGTTGGCCAGGCTGGTCTCAAACTCCTGACCTCAGGTGATCCACCCACCTCAGTCCCACAAAGTGCTAGGATTACAGGCGTGAGCCACTGCACCTGGCCTATCATTTTTTATCATTTCATGGATATAATCTGAACTGACATCACTTCTGGTTTGCTGATTTTTTTTTCTCCTTGCTTAAATCTGCTGTTAAACACCTCTAGTGAATTTTTTGTTGCAACTACTATATTTTCCCACTCCTGAATTTCTATTTGGTTCTTTCTTGTAATTTCTTGTCTTTATTGATAGTCTTTATTTGGTGAGACACATTCTCATACTTTCCTTAAGGTCTTAAGACATGGTTTCCTTTAGTTCTTTGAACAGTATTTAAAATAGTTGATATAAAGACTGTGTCTATAGGACCGATGCCTGAGCTTCCTCCAGGACAGTTTCTGGTGACTTTTTTTCCCCATGCAGATATGTCCCATTTTTCTGTTTCTTGGCAAGCATCATAATTCTTTGTTGAAAACTGGAAAATTTAAGCAAGGCACGGTGGCTCATGCCTGTAATCCTAGCACTTTGGGAGGCCGAAGCAGGTGGATCACCTGAGGTCAGGAGTTCGAGACCAGCCTGGCCAACACGGCGAAACCCTGTCTCTACTCGAAATACAAAAATTAGCCGGGTGTGGTGGTGGGCACCTGTAATCCCAGCTACTCAGGACACTGAGGCAGGAGAATAGCTTGAACCCAGGAGGCAGAGGTTGCAGTGAGCCAAGATCACGCCATTGCACTCCAGCCTGGGCAACAAGAGTGAAACTCCGTCTCAAAAAAAAAAAAAAAGAAATTTAAAATAATATAATATTTAATATAATATAATATAATTTAATATAAATAATATATAATATAATATAATTTAATATAAATAATATATAATATTATAATATATAATATAATATATTATATTATAATATTATGATATAATATAATATATTATATTATAATATTATATTATGATATAATATAATATAATATCAGCTCTGCAGATCTGAACTACACTCTCAGGGATTGTTATTGTTACTGTTTAGTGATTTTCCTGGCCTATATCTGTAATCTCTGTAATGTGAACTCTGTGCAGTCACTGAAGTCTCTCTCTTTAGTTTAGTGATCAGCTGATGATTGGACCGAGATGTCTTTACATACCTTGAATCTCTCTTTCCCCTCCAGTGACTGCTGGGTGATTTTCACAGTCACCATAGTGTCACACTACTGCAGAGCTGGACAGAGAGGAAAGCCATAGCACAAATAAAGCACTACAGAGTTCTCTGTTCTTACCAAGATTCAGCTGATTTTCTTCAATACATGCAATTTAGATTTTTACAAACCTGTGGTTAGTTTCCACAGTTCTAAAAGGTTCATTTTGACCATTTTTCCAGTGTTCTTACTGATTTCTTATTGGCATGGATTTTTGTAGGTCTTTATTCTGCCATTCAAGAAGTATTTTCTGAGGAGTGATTTTGACAGTCCAGCAGTTTTCTAGGCAGACAGTGATTAGAATCTAGAACCCTCTAAGGATGGATGACACTAGAGAGCCTCCATCATTTTGGTTTGGGGTCCTAAAGGGCTGTACCCTAGCAATAAGGGTGAATGAGAGATATACAGGCCCTTATGGTAAACTACCACTTACCTTTGAATTATTTTAAATCCTACAACTGGATATGATGATCCAGAGCACTAGGCTTCTCAGAATTCTAATACCCCAGGCACATTAGAAGAAACAAACCTAAATGTTCTCATAAGAAAAATGTTATTTCAGCCAGACATGGAATTACATGCAGTTCTATTACAGGCTCATGCCTGTAATCCCAACACTTTGGGAGACCAAGGTGGGCAGATCGCTTGAGCCAGGAGTTCAAGACCAGCCTGGGCAGCATATTGAAACCCTGTCTCTACAAAAAATAGAAAAAGTCAGCCAGGTGTAGTGGTGTGCCCCTGTGGTCCCAGCTACTTGGGAGTCTGAGGCAGGATGATTGCTTGAGCATGGAAGATCAAGGCTGCAGTGAGTGGTGATTGCACCGTGCACTCTAGCCTGGGCAACAG
Organism: Cacajao melanocephalus; assembly: GCA_963573385.1. Lineage (NCBI taxonomy): Eukaryota > Metazoa > Chordata > Mammalia > Primates > Pitheciidae > Cacajao > Cacajao melanocephalus. Next base: position 19,361 of record CAUYLG010000879.1, read on the forward strand.
GGGCAGACCTTCTCTTAAAAAGAAAACAAAATCCAGACCCCACATTGTCTTTATTAACATACTGTAAATATGTTTGGCACTATTTTTTTTTTTTTTTTTTTTTTTGAGATGGAGTAGTGCTTTGTTTCCCAGGCTGGAGTGCAGTGGCACAATCTCGGCTCACTTTAACCTCCGTCTCCTGGGTTTAAGTGATTCTCCTGACTTAGCCTCCTGAGTAGCTGGGATTACAGGTGCTCCCCACCATGCCCAGCTAATTTTTATGTTTTTAGTAGAGATAGGGTTTCACCATATTGGCCAGGCTGGTCTCGAAGTCCTGACCTTGTGATCTGCTTGCCTTGGATTCCAGAGGGCTGGGATTACAGGCATGAGCCACCATGTCTGGCCAGCACTCATTTTTTAAAAAGGAACACACATGCTGGGAGTGGTGGCTCACGCCTGTAATCCCAGCACTTTGGGAGGGCAAGGCGAGTGGATCACCGGAGGTCAGTAGTTCATGGCCAGCCTGACCAACATGGAGAAACCCCATCTCTACTAAAATTACAAAATTAGCCGGGTGTGGTGGCTCAGGCATGTAATCCCACCTACTCAGGAGGCTGAGTCAAGAGAATCGCTTGAACCCAGGAGGCAGTGGTTGCGGTGAGCTGAGATTGTGCCGTTTCATTTGGGCCTGGGCAACAACAACAAAACTCCATCTCAAAAAAAAAAAAGTTCAAACACGAACATCTATAGAAACAGGAAGATTAGTGGTTGCCTGAGGCTGGGGTCAGGGCGGGAACTGGAATATGGATAGGGTGGTGATTAGGACTAAAAAGTATGAGGTTTCTGCTGGGCATGGTGGCTCACACCTGTAATCCCAGCACTTTGGGAGGCCGGATCAGCTGAGGTCAAGAGTTCAAGACCAGCCTGACCAAAGTGGAGAAAGCCCGTCTTTACTAAAAATACAAAATTAGCCAGGTGTAGTGATGTGTGACTCCCAGCTACTCAGGAGGCTGAGGCAGGAGAATCGCTTGAACCTGGGAGGCAGAGGTTGCAGTGAGTGGAGATCACGCCATTGCACTCCAGCCTTGGCAACAAGAGTGAAACTAAAAGAGGCTGGGTGCTGTGGCTTACGCCTGTAATCCCAGCACTTTGGGAGTCCCATGCACGTGGATCATGAGGTCAGAAGTTTGAGACCAGCCTGACCAACATGGTTAAAACCTGTCTCTACTAAAAATACAAAAATTAGCTGGGTGTGGTTGCAGGCACCTGTAATCCCAGCTACTCAGGTGGCTAAGGCAGGAGAGTTGCTTGAACCCAGGAGGCAGAGGTTGCAGTGAGTGAGCTGAGATCATGCCACTGCACTCCATCCGGGGCAACAGACCGAGATTCTGTCTCAGAAAAAAAAAAAGGTGGGGGGGGGTTTCTTTGCGAGGTGATGAAAATGTTATAAAGTTGACTGTGGTGATGGTTACACATAAGTGAATATAATAAAAAACATTGAGTTATATACTTTAATTCAGTGAATTGTAGCATATGAATCATAGCTCAGATTCATAGAAACAGATGAGATGATTAGTGGTTTCCAGAAGATGAGAAGGAAGGACAAGAATGAGGAGGAACTACTAATGGGTACAAGGTTTTTTTTTTTTTTTTTTTTTTTTTTTTGACAGTTTTAATAGTTGCCCAGGTTTGAGTAAATTGGCATTATCAAAGCTCAAAGCAACCAATGCCACAAAGGTTAAAGTGATTATA
>CAUYLG010000880.1:0-33300 GCA_963573385.1 Cacajao melanocephalus
AGGGGAGGGGGAGGGGAGGGGAGGGGAAGGGGAGGGGAAGGGAGGGGAGGGGGAGGGGAGGTGAGGGGGAGGTGAGGGGGAGGGGAGGGGGAGGGGAGGCAAGGCTGGCTCCAGGGCTCCTCCTCAGGTGGCCAATGGCTCAGGAATACTTGCTGCTCACCAGGAGGTGCAGAGGAGGGGCAGATTCGGTGCAGGGTGCAGGTGTGAGTCCAGCTGTGGCGTTGCTAGGGTGTGGTGCCCAGGGATACTCAGGAAAGTATGTTCAATGAGCATTTGGTGTCAAGTCTGGCAAAGAGATCTATTCTGGAGAACTGACTTGGGCACCATCGCATCAGGTAGCGTTTGAATGTCTGTGTTGTAGATGATGGGATGGAAGGGCAGTGCATAGCGTGAGACAGGAAGAAGGCCTACGCAAGACCTCGGTGCAGGGAAGGGGCAGGTACTGGCTTAGGAGAGGCTAGGAGGGCAGATATGACAGAGGCTGAGAGGAGCACTGTGGAGAAGGAGCAGGCCACACGCTTGAGTGCTGCACAGAATGAGTCAGACAGGACTTGGTTTGACCACTGGCAGGAAGGCCATTGGCGCCCTTGGCCCGAGTTCAATGGCAGAGCAGCGGGAGAGGGTGTCGGCTGCGAAGCTGATGCAGGAGAGGCAAGCTGCCCCATCCACTCCCGACTGCACAGCTCTCGGCTCTGAGCTCGGTGCTGGGCGTTCAGTGCTCAGGATAACACATGCACAGTAAACATTTCTAGAACGACCCACTCTGGGGTCGCAGAGACTTTTTTGCTTTTAAGATAGGTGGGACTCGAGCATCTGACCTCTCCCACCTCCCAGTGTCCAGAGCAAGTCAGAATCGGAAAGGTAATGGATAGGAAGTTTCCAGCTCTATCCGGATCTGGAAACCCTGATCTAACCCGGGAAAGATGTTGAGGTCTGTTTGGAAGGGCCTGAGTGCTTTCTGGGGACATGAGAACTCCTTTTCTCTGGGACTTTCCAGTAGTCCCAGACTCAATGGTCACCTCCAGGTGGTGAGCTGGGCATTTAGGGAAGCTGTGCCTTTTGGCGCTAAGCTGCTGTCTTTGCAAGATTGGCAGGCAGCTGGAGATCCTTTCTCAAGTCAGCAGCCATCGTAGGAACGAGGAGCAGAGTAGGAGTGCTGGGCTAGGATCCTAGTCCAAGTTCTGCCATCATTGTGTGTGAGACAATCATCTCTCTGGGCTTCAGTTTTTCCATCTGTAAAGCAAGGGTTCCGACAGTACATTGGTTCCGACACTACGTTCACAGGAGTGTCTGAAGGATAAGATGAGATAATAGATGCAGAGGTCATGTGAAAAGTAGGAAGTGCTTTACATGTGCTAGTTTTCTTCATTCATTCACTCGCTTATTCACGCATGCATTTATTTAGCAAAAAATGATGAAGCATCCGTTAGATGCTATAATTGCAACATGCTAAGTGTTCAGGGCAGAGCCAGTGGACAGACTTTGCAACAAGAGCCTGCCTTTGACCATTTTATCCCTGCCCCCGCTGTCTGCAGGGGAAAGAGAAGGGTAGAGCTGATGGGTCAGTGGGCATCCGTGCCCCAGGTGGGGGGTGGTCACCAGCCCTGACTTTGCACTGCAATCAGTAGACTCTGTGCTTGGGATTCTGTGATGGGAGGAATTTCCTACTCTCTTCGTTGTGGTAGGGAAGAGTTTACAGCGAGTAGGGTCAAGGGTTGTTTTCTGCTTTGTAGTCTTGATTCCAAAGGCTACCTCCCCTGTCGCCTGGAAGCAATGGCACACTAGACATTGACACGGGAAAGGGTCACTGTCCTGAGATTTGCGTGGGCAGAATCGTGGGGAAGCTTTAGCAGACCATCATCAGAGACAGCTCAGTGGATACAGCTGCCTTCTGAGTGTGAAAGATTTGGATTCAACTCAGGTGGGTGAACTTGGACAAGGTGCTCAACCTTACTGAGACTCAAGTTCCCCGTCTGTAATAGGGGACTCTTAATACCTACCCCTTGTGTTTGGTGAAGATAAAGTGAGAGTCACGAGAGAACGTCCTCCTCCCCTTCTTCCATTGATGTCAATTCATGATCACCGACCTCATCGGGCAAGATATCAGATCTAGCAGGTACAGTGACCTCTGTGCCACTCATGCACCCCTCAGTTATTAGGTACCAGGCTTCTGGTGATGTGAAGAGTGTCTGTTGTAGCCGCGCCTTCTGAATTGTTAATAAACTAAGACAGCTCTGGTCTGGAGGAGAGTTGGGGAGAAGCCCAGGAGTCTGCTTAAACCCTATTTCCAGGCGGGCATCCCTGACTGCTCTTCTTCCCTCTCTAAAAGTTCTGGGAATCCAGCCTGTCGCAACTTCCTCATTAACCCTTTCACCCATCATGGCGCCCATGGCTTCCTACTTTTCACATCACTTCTGCTCCTGAGCCTGGCTGGGGAATGGAAAGCAGCCCCTCACCATGTCACCGCCCCCCTCACTGTTCCCAAAGACAAGCACTCCGGCTGTCTGCATAATGGAGGCTTTATCACTAATCAGAGAAGGCGAACACATCAGGCAGCAAAACCAGTAAGCACAGAAAAAGGCAAACTTTCCAGAAATCCACAAATCCCTGATGCCGCAGGCCCTCACACATGGACGCCCTGCTGGACTCATTCTTTCTGTGCCAGGCTGGGTGAAGAGGACAGGAGCTAGTGGCTTTGACCCGCTCTATCATCACACTTGCAGTTTTAGGGACTTCCAGACCAATCAACCACTCGCTCCATCCCCTTTGCCCACCCCAGCACTCTATCCCACATTGTCTGGACCTCTACCTTGTCTTTCTCTGTCCCTGGAGGGAAGAAGAAAGGTGTTTTCTTCCTTTCTGTGTCCACAGAGCTATCACGTGGTTCCAAGAAGGGGAGGGGGACGTTTGGCCTCAGATGTGAGGACTAGTTGCCTGGTCATTGGCTCACAGTGGGTGTCTGTGGGGTTAATGCAGTCACTCAGATGCTGGTCACCTGGTTGGGTTCTGTCCTACTCTCTCCTTCTTCTAAAGCACCCTTCCGGGGTGTGACAGGCACACTCAGAGGGACAACCACTGAAGTGCATTCCTAGCTTATCTTTCCTTCCATCCAACTGCCTGCTGAATGCTTTGCCCCAGTGAGAATTTGCCAATTTCTTGTCTTAACTTTATTCTGTGACACTTCATAAAGGTTGTAGCCCAAAAGATTCTGGGTTTCAGGATCACAAAGCATCCGTCTAGGAGGAAGCCTTGGAGAGTGCGTGGTCTGTCTGAAAACAAGTGGATAAAAAATGGGATGGTGCCTCCTCAAACATGAATGGCTTTGTCAACGATCCCACCAGCCTTCTGGGCCACAGTCAATATGGAGGGCTAAGGTGGGCATGCTTCAAGTGCAAGTCCCTGTACAGGGCATGCCATCTATCAGCAGACATCCACAGATGCTCAGATTTGGGCAGCCTGGCAGAAGATTTCGGGGGTAGAGGGGATGGTTGAATTTTTCAGATTAAGCTTTGAGATTTAACTACCCATAAATGACTTCAGGGTCTCTTATGTGCCACCATTTGTAAATTGGCTGAAGTGGAATGTGAGTGGTTGGTGTTTGAGGCTCATAAACGGGAATGCTATTTGGCCTGGGAAGGGTCTTGTCCATCGATCAGCGTATCATCCCAATTTGCCCTCAAATGTTCAAAATCATGAAGTGATAACCAAGAAAGGAAACTGCTGGGGTTGTGGGTAGCAGTGTGGAGGAGGAGACCACGGGGAATAAGAAAGTGAAGATTTTAAGCCAGAAAATAGAAACTTGAGGTAACTTAAAATTTTATTTTAGTTTTTTTTTAATTTTTGAGATGGAGTCTCACTCTTGTCATCCCTCTGGAGAGCAGTGGGCTGATCTCAGCTCACTACAGCCTCCATCTTCCAGGTTCAAGCAAATTCTCCTGCCTCAGCTTCCTGAGTAGCTGGGATTACAGGTGCACCCCACTACCCTGACTAATTATTGTATTTTTAGTAGAGGCAGGGTTTAACCATGTTGGCCAGGCTGGTCTTGAACTCCTGAACTCAAGTGATCCACCTGCCTCAGCCTCCCAAGGTGCTGGGATTACAGGTGTGAGTCATTGTGCCTGGGCATAATTTTCAGATATATAGCTCATATTATTATTATTTCAGCTATTATCTCATATTATCTCATGTAAGTTATGTGTTACACTGTGTCTTAGTCAATTTTCTGCTGCTGTGACAGAATACCACAGACTGGGTAATTTATAAAGAAATATTCATTACAGTTCAGGAGACTGGGAAGTCCAAGGTCAAGGAGTTGGCATCTGGCAAGGACTTTCTTGCTGTGTTATCTCATGGCAGAAGGGAGAAGGGCACAAGAGCCCAGGAGAGTAAAAGAGAGCTGAACTCACTTTTATAACAACCCACTCTTGCAACAATGAACCCTTTCTCACAATAATAACATTAATCTACCCATGAGGGTGAGGCCCTCCTGACTTAATCACCTCTTAATGGTCCCACCTTTTAATACTGTCACAATGGCATTTACATTTCAATGAGAATTTTGGAGGGACATCCAAACCACACCATTCTGGTATTAGTAAATTTGGGGATTCACAAAATCTTTGAGACATTCCTTGGAAACATTATGGAAAACCCAATGCAATAGCAAAAATCTAGTAACAACGGAAATATTCATCAGTAAAATTGGTTATACAATAGGATCAATACATAATGTTCATATTAATAAAAATTAAGCATGATATTATTGATATGTACTAAATATATTATGATACTTTCATATAGAATGTAGCGCAGTTGGTAAAAAAAAGAGTAAGTGATGGTTTAATAAATGAAAAAAAGCAGGGTGCAGAGAAGAATATGTTAGTGAGAATCCATTTATGTAATTCTTTCAAAAGCTTATGCACGTTGATTTCAGGAGAGGCCCCATTTCTTTTTTATTTTGGAAAGATACATAGGAACCTGTTGATGAGGGCTACCTGCAGAATCTGCACATCAACTCTCTGAGCCTCAGTTTTCTCACTTGTACAGTCAGCTTTAGAATCTCATATTCATAATGTTTGTGAAATCCCAAAGGAACACCTCCTGGGCATAGCCCTCTGCCAACCATAGAGCCCAAGAGAAACAGCAGTTATTGGTGTGTGTTCGAGGCAATGTGATGTGGGGGACGTTCCATGACCTCTGGAGTCAGACAGACTGTGGCCTGCTACCCTCTACTTGTACGGATCAGAAGGGAGCTGTCTCTTGCTTCTGAGCTTCAGTTTTTTGCACAAATTCTTAAATGTAAAGACCCTAACGTAGCCCCTGGAATACAGCATGTGTTAGCTCTGCTTCTGCAGAGCTGTGGAAGTCACACTCTGTAGGACTTCTTGATAACTGACTGTGGGAAAGGGTGCTTCTTAGGAACTCTCCTGGGGTTCCACTGAACCTGAAGGCCCCTCTCCTGACTAGCAATGGAGAGAGACCTGCTCCTGGAGGTGTTCTCACCCACCAGGCTCCTCACACTTCACTGGCTAGTGGATAGCCTTCCGGGAGCAGGCCTAAACACCCAAAATCAATTTGCTAAAAGCCAATTTGCCAAACGATCAATTCACTGAATGACTAATTTGCCATAGGACTAAGGATTTGTTTTCTAAATTTCGGTTTCCCTGTGGCTTTGTACGAAGTTCTGGCTACAGAATTTTACGTGAGTGTCAAAGTTAAGATGCTGAACCCAACTCCAGCACTTGATGTTTTATATAGAGAGGACAGGCCTGCCCCATCTCTCAACTTCTGCCCCTGAATCTGCCTCTTCTCTGCTTTTTAAGCAAGTCTTTCTTTCAGATGCAGTTTCTTTTTTCTTTTTCTTTTTTTTTTTTGAGATGGAGTTTCACTCTTGTTGTCCAGGCTGGAGTGCAATGGCATGATCTCAGCTCACTGCAACCTCCGCCTCCCAGGTTCAAGTGATTCTTCTGCCTCAGGCTTCCAAGTAGCTGGGATTATAGGCATGTGCCACCATGCCTGGCTGATTTTTTGAATTTTTAGTAGAGATGGGGTTTATCCATGTTGATCAGGCTGGTCTTGAACTACTGACCTCAGGTTATCTGCCCACTTTGGCCTCACAAAGTGTTGGGATTACAGGCATGAGCCACTGCTCCCAGCCTCAGATGCACTTTTATCTTCTCTCTGTTTCTTTTTTTCTTCAAATTTGGCCCTATGTTTTCTTATGAACAGACATCAGCAATGATAATAGATTTTTGATGGAGTGGAAGCCCAGACCTTAGCCCTAAGGCGGTTCCAGACAATGCAATGAGGTAATTAGTGGAATAAAAGAAAGGGACATTTCTTGCAAACCTGACTTTGTGATCTAGGAATTATGTCCACTTATTATTATTATTTACCATTTTAATTTAAGTTGCAATTGACATTGAAATAGCATTTCTAGGTGAAGAGATCTATTTATGTATTTATTAAATTTTAGACTCTGCAGCTTAATTTAGAAGCATCTTATAGCCAGCACACAGGTCTATAAAATGTATAGTGACTCCAACCCAGTAGTTTAAGATCTTGAGTTACTTTAACCCTTGATTTCCCTACATTTCTTATTTATTTCTATCTTCATATCTATCTACCTATACTTATGCCTATGCCCATCTATGAGCAGGCAATTCAGAAAAGCAGATTGATCCCCAATGTTTTCATATGCTTTGAAACGTATGGTCCTTTTTTTTTAATTTCTAGATTTTCCCTCTTAGTAGCCTTCACTTACATCTGCACCTAGTCACACACTGGTACCTAGTCAGTGTTCATTATTTTTCTTATTCACATTTTCATCAGACCACCATGGTCTCTTGAGCAGAAAACTGTGCAGATGACCTCTGGGCAAGTTAACTAATTTCACTGAGACTTAACGTCTTCATCTGCAAAGCAAGGCTAAAGACATCTACCCGATGGGTGTTCTGCGAGTATGAAAAGAAATAGTGAATGGACAACACTGTTATCATTCAAGGAGTTGAGCAGATGCAGGACGTAAAACTGGCTTGACGTCCAGAGAGGAAAAGCAAATCTCCACGTGTGTCGTCCCCTAGAAGAGAGATGGTCTAGGTCAGGAAGATGAATCGCCACAGCCAGGTTGAAAAGCGGAGAGCTCCTTATTTGCTTAAACTCTTCCTGGATTGCCCCTGCCCGGATCAGGTTCTTTGCTGGCCTGGAAGTCCCTGCTGCTGCTCCAGCCTCATCATAGCCTCTTCTTACCTGTGTGACTCTGAGCTCCAACTGCACTATCTCCAGATTTCTGGAATGTTCCATGCTCCGTCTTGCCTCGGGATCTTTGCACAGGCTGTTTCCATGTTCCCATTTCCCTGCTAAAGACCATCTCTACGTCTGAACTAAAATATCACTTTTTCTCTGAGCTTTTGGCGACTCTATCATGGCTCTGCTCCCCCTGACAAGTGTTTGGTCTTAGCACCCGGCATTTACTTATTTTTCCCAGCATCAATTCTAATGGTAGTTAATTAATTAATTGGGTAATTATTTGGTTAATGTCTGCCCCTTTGACTTGTCTATAAACACTTTGAAGTCAGAGGCTGCATCTGCTTGTTCACTGCTGCATCTCAGCCTTCAGCACTGTGCCTGGCACGTAGAAGCACCTGGTAAACATTTTTTCAAATGAATGAATGGCCAAAGCTGGTTCAGGGTCTCTCTGGGGGCAGGAGGGCATGGGACGATGAATGTCTGCCAGAAAGCCCTCTTCTTTCTTATTCTGGCACTGCCCAGTAGGCTTGTATTGATGTTTCCCTCATTAGTCTGTCCCCAAGTCCAAGTCTCTGCTTCTGCTCTGGGGGATACAGTCAATCAGTCAGTTGGCAAACATTGTATGAGGTGGAACAGCAGATGGCCTGGGTGACACAGAATGTAAGTCTGTAGGCTCTCGGACGAGGAAAACAACTCGGGGGGCTGGGGTGATTGGGGGACTGCAGGGAGCAGTGGAACTGCAGTTCAAGCAGATAAAGGTCGGGGGAGGCCTGACCAGCTCAAGACGTAACAACGGGAGGACCTCAGCCAGTCCCACCTGCCATCAGGGCACTGGCTGGCCTGGGAATTGGCAGCCTGGGTGTGCAATGCAAAATGAAGGCTTGGAGTTAGCCTGGCCCTCCAGGGCGAAGGGTTGCTCAAACCTGGGCAAGCGCCTGCCAAATCTGCAGACAGAGCAGGTGTCAGCTTGCAGGTTGCCCCAGGGACTAGCTTTTGCTCTATCTGCTTGCCCAGGCTGAAGGGTGAGGGCAGACCGGGCAGGAATGCGTGGGTCTCCAGCTCACAGGCCTTGGGGCCTGGCTGGGAACTGAGAAGCTCCAATCCTCTGATTTCTCCCAGGAACCCCACCTCTTCAACCCTTTCCTGGCCTTAAGTTTCTTCAGAGGTCAGCGTTCTTGTTCTTCCCCCACCTCACTGGAGTCAGTGGAGATGCCTTTTTGGTACTTTTCTCCCAGTCCTTTGACCTTACCCTTATAAAAAAAACAAATGGATACTGTACAGAATTTGTTGTACTCCACTTTCCCCTTATTAGAAACATTTCATGGGACCACAGAATGTGGGAGCTACAGGGAAACTGGTTCAACCTGACTTTCGCAAGAGGAGGCTCAGGCCCCCGGAAGTAACCTGAAACTCCTCAACCCACTTCACCCGTGTGTGCCTTTCATCGGGAGCTGCCACAACTGTCATTAGCACAGCAAAGGTGACTTCATTTTACAGTCTAGAATGTTGGACTCTCCCTAATGCCTTAAGCCGTCGTTAGGTGCCATATTGAGTGGGGTCAGTGGACAAGCAGCTGAAACTGGTCCCCATGGGAACGGGAAACAGGATAGAACCCAGAGGTGGAAAAGCACTGGGCCAAGCGTCACGAGAGCTTGGTACTCTTTCTCGGTCACTCTGGCTCGGGGCCTCTGGGAGTGGCCCACTCCTTGGCACCTCGGTTTTCTCATCTGTTGCATGGGATAATAATCTTGTCCCTGGACGGCTACTCTACCAGGAAGGTTGTGAAGGGGGTTAGGATAAGACAGAGGTTGGAATGTGTTATGGATTGAATGTTTATATCTCCTTAGAATTTATATGTTGAAGCCCTAACCCCCAGGGTGACTGTAATTGGAGATGAGGCCCTTAAGGGAATAATGAACATTAAGTAAATTCATAAGGGTCGGGCCTGACCTGAAGGAGCTGGTGCCCTTATAAGTAGCAATCTCTCCCTCTATCCATGTGCTCTTGTATCAAGGAGAGGCTGTGTGAGAATACAGGGAGGAGGCAGCCGTCTACAGGCCAGGAAAAGGCAGCTCCCCAGAAATGCAATCCACTGGAAACTTCACTTTGGACTTCCGGCTTTCAGAATTGGGAAAAAAATAAATTTCTGTTGTTTAAGCTGCCCAGTCTGCAGTATTTTGTTATGGCAGTCCCAGCAGACCAAAACAGAATGCCTGATTTCTGAAATCACCCCATAATTCTAGGGGAGTCTGTCCTGGAGCCTGGGCTGGGAGTCCTGGCCGTGGAAGTCTGGGAGACAGCAGTGTGGAGAGGTCACTGTACAGGCAACGGGGAGAGAAGGAAGCATCTCTTGGTAACATCAGCTTCTCTTGGGACGCTCTCCTCTGGGCTGCCTGTCCCCAGCCTCTATGGGCCAGGCTGACTGTTAGTGGACCCATCTCTCAGAGTCACAAGAATCCTAAGCCCTGAGTACCCAACTTCATCACTAGATTCCTGTTTAAAAAGTCTGTCTGGCAGAAATGTTTAGAGTTGTGCTTTCATAAGAAAAATCTAACATTTCCTCTAGTGTTTGGCAAGGGAGTTACTGAATGTATCCTAGCACCTTTTGAACCCAGTGTCCTTGCCCCTCCATGTTCTGGAAGTCCTGGCTTTGCAAAGCCAGTCAGGGGTCTTTGATAGCCAATCGTTCTTAGCTCAGCGTTGCATGAAAGAACCTGGTTTTGCCCAATGCTACACCTCTGCCTCTCTCCACAATCCTCCGGAACGTAGAGCTCCAGCACACCAGAGCAGGCAGCATCCTTTGACCTGGCTCTGTCAGCCCTCCCTCTTTCTCCCCACGGTTCTCTCTTCCCTAGAGCACAGGAACACAGCACCAAGGCTGGGGTTGTGGCACGTCTTTCTCTCTCCTGTTCCACAGTCTATCTTCCCTTCCTTCTCTCTTCGCAGCCCACATATGAGAGCTAGTGAGCCAACGCATGAAAAAGCAATGGGAGTGGAGAGGTGGGAGAGGTTGGTGGGGGTGAGATAGTCAGGGAGGCCTTCCTGGAGGAGGAGGAGACCCCAGGCTAGGCTTTAAAGGATTGATAGGTATAGAAGCACAGAGAGGGAAGGACAAACTATAGAATTCAGAGTTCAAGGATGGGTGTGGGGACCCTGGCTTAAGACTGTGGCATAGCATGGAGGTCAGGGGTGTGTATGTGGAGCTGGGAGGGGACTGCCTAAGAGAAATTTGGAAAGCCAACGCACAGACATTTTCTTTGATGCTGAACCCAGCGGTTCCTGGCTGCAACCGCTGTAGCTAAATAAAGCAGTCACTGTGATTTTGAAACCACAGCGGGCTTGTTCCACTGTGATGGCAACTAATTATGGATTGTAATTTGTCTAAACACAGGAAGGTGTTTTGACCTGAATAGTAATAATGTGATAGGCTTCCTCTGGTGTCCTCGCACAGCTGGTCCACTAGCCAGGGGCACGTCTGCATGGCTGCCCTGCTCCAGATGCCAGCAAGGACAAGGGGAAGTGGTGGTGGTGTCCACCCTGGCACAGGGAACGGTCTTCTCTGGCTCTTCAAGAGGCAGGCTGTGGCGGTGGTCAGAGCTGCAATCCTTGTCTGTAAACTGGGGCCGACTGCACGGGGTTGTTGTGGAGATGAAACGAAGCGGAGGGGAAGGCACCTGCGTGTGGCAGGTGCTGGGTGCCTGGGAACTGCCACAACTGTCAGTAGCACAGCAGAGGTGACTTCATTTTACAGTGAGGAAACTGAGCCCCAAGGGGACGCTTGGCTGAAGCTCCGCAGTCACGGGCTTTGGGGTTTTCCGAGGGCTCCCCTCAGCCTCCTCTCATTCATGGTTCACAGTCACTCAGAACCATCATGCGGATGAGTCACTTTACCTCTCTGAGCCTGGCCTCCTCATCTGTGAAACAGGAATAATGGCTACCTACCTGATGGAGCGGTGGTGAAAATGAACATACAGAACGTGCTTGGTGAGTGCTGGTTCTCTGCATTCCCCCGCATCCCACCATCCCAGCCCCACAGTGCGGCTTCATCAAGAATCACATCCAATGAGAGGCCTTCAGGGATGTGTGCGACCATTTCCTCTGTGCCTGCAGGGGGAATGCTGGCCCAGCAGTGGAATGACCCAGCAGGTGAATGCAAGGCCGTGTCCGACCCTGAGAGTGTCCAGATATGAACTCTGAACCTTCCGTGGGGGATTGGTTTCTGGCTGACTCAGTTCTCTCCTTACAGCTTCCAAACAGGATGAGTTTCCTCTGTCCATCTCATTTGTAAGCCCTAAGAGAACAGGGCTGTGGCATATAGCGCCATGCCCTCTCCCTGCCCCAGCATAGCTTCGCAGAGGTCCTAATAAATATTTCACAGGATCTGAGTGCAGAGTTCTCACTTTACAGCTGGAGAGGCTCTGAAAGGGACATGATGTTCCTGCAGAGCCGGGACTTACAGCCAGGTCTCCTGACCCTCTCCACAACTCTCTCTGCTGCTCTGTTGAGCTCACATCAGAGTTGTCCTCTGCCTAGAATTCTTCCCAACCCTTCTGCTTGTCTGGATCTCATGTAGCCTTCAGGCCTCAACCGAGCTCTTGCAGCCTTGACCCTCAACCTTGACTTGGTTGAATCAATCCCTCTGCGCTTCATTCTTACATCATCTGGGGCACAGATTTCTGGTTCCTTCGTGACATCCATGATTACCTTCTTCTTTCATAACAACTCTTGATTTAACAAAGAAGAAACATGTACAGTTAAATGACCACATTTCACAGCCTTCCTGGCAGCTAGGAAGGTGCTGAGTAAGCCTTCCAGGAAATTGAGAAGCAGCCGACACATTTTTTTCTTTTTGCATTTTGTTCTTTGGACCTTTTCCTCATTTTACCCAGAGCACAAATGTGATGGCTGGAGCTCCAGCACCTATTTTGGGCCTGCGTGCTAAGGATGTGAGAGCAGAAACATAGCAAAAGCATGAGCCCCTGAGGACTTTGTGGGAGCCATTGTTTCTGCCCTGGGCTGCACATTTCTAGACTTGTTTTATGGAAAAGATCAAGCCTTTATTTGTTTTCATCACTATGGTTGGATTTGTGTTACTGGCAACCAAACCCAATCCGAATTGATAGGGAACTCCTTGTAGTTCTGTCATAGTTCATGATAATTATGGTCAGAATCATTTAATGCCTCCATCACTAAACTGTGTGCTTCGTGAGGGCAGGGACCCCATCTGCCTTGTTTACTTCTGTATCCCCAGAAACCAAAAGAATGCTTGTCACTGTGAGTGCCAGTAAATGCTTAGTAAGTCTTTTTGAGTGATTACATTCCAGTGAATACTTGGTGGTCTAACTGAGGTCCTAAGGGATCATTTGAGGAAAGAGTGGCCCTGATAGTGGCCTTTGTATTAATTGCAACAAATTGCCCCAGCTGCTAGGAACTACTTTTCCTTTCCTGGTAAGTTGGCTCCTCCGTGTCATCATTTAAAAATCAAATTTTTGACAGAGTGTGGTGGCTCATGCCTGTAATCCCAACACTTTGGGAGGCAGAGGTGAGAGGATCATTTGAGGCCTGGAGTTCAAGATCAGCCTGGGCAACATAGTGAGACCCTGTCTGTTATTGAAAAAATTAGCTGGGCATGGTGGCATGTGCCTGTAGTCCCAGCTACTCAGGAGGCTGGGGTGGGAGGACTGCTGAAGCCCAGGAGTTGGAAGCTACGGTGAGCTGTGGTTGTGCCACTGCACTTCAACCTGGGCAACAGAGGAAGACCCTGTCACACACACAAAATAAAATAACATAAAAATAAAATTTAAAAAAAGGAATTTTAATGTTTCCAATTTGAAGTCTCTTTGAGGACACTATTTTGTAATCTCACTACCTATCATAGCTGCTTAAAAATACACAAGGAGCCAGCAGAGCACACAGGAAAACCAACGTTTTTCTTTTCACTCTCAGTTCTAGGCAGTTGCTTTTTTCACATAGGCTCACATTAAAATTAGTGTCAACCCCCCTTCCAATGTCATACTAGAATTTTCCCACTTATTAAAAAGTTGGGGCAGGGCACGGTGGCTCACACTTGTAATCCCAGCACTTTGGGAGGTCGAGGTGGGAGGATCACAAGGCCAAGAGATCAAGACCATCCTGACCAACATGGTGAAACCCCATCTCTACTAAAAATACAAAAATTAGCTGGGCATGGTGGCGTATGCCTGTAGTCCCAGGTACTCGGGAGGCTGAGGCAGGAGAATCGCTTGAACCTGGGAGGCGGAGGTTGCAGCGAGCCAAGATCGTGCCACTGCACTCCAGCCTGGAGACAGAGAGAGACTCTGTCTCAAAAAAAAAAAAAGTTGGACTGAGTTATAATTTTTAGTAGAGATACTGCAACCTGTTTTCCATCGATGAGAATTACTTGGCCTGTTCTCTCTTCATTTTGCACTTTTCATTTGAACGATGCTATCATGAACCTCTCTTTGTACCCAAAGCTTTTTCTGTGCTTAGGATTATTTTTTTAGATAGACTCTCAAAGTGGAATTATTTGATTAAGGGAGGTATACATGTTCCAGTGTCATTTTGCAAAACAGGAGTAAATGAAAGATTAAGGGAATCTTAAGGGAGAGACCCAATCATTTTTCTTTTCTTTGGGCTCAGTTTTCCTAGCTGTAAAACTGAGCAGATCCAAATTTAGAGAGCGGCAGATTCCCTTACAGGTTCAAAGTTCTGCTAATGGTTCAGGAATGAGGCTTCTGACATCCTCCAGGGCATCAAGTCATAAGGCAACCTGGATGTGTCAGCTGTTGCCTCTGGTTCACTCCCTTAAGAGCTGACCTTCACCATGGGGAAGCGCATCATGGGAGCCTCCAATTTGTCTTTCTATGTCTTCCTCACCATCATACTCCTTCCCCAGCTCCCAGCAAGCTTGTGCTCTAGTGCAACCCTAACCCTTCCAGATGGGAGGGAGAGCTTCATATCCTGGAGTCTGAGGGATGTGAAGGTGGGAATTCATCTTTGAAAGCAGTTGCAAGAAGAGGGCAGTGCTTAACCCAAAGGCATACACTGAGACTAGAACATCAGACCTCACTGCAGACCGCTGACGGACCTGAGTCCCCATGGCACGTAAACTGCTCATGTGCACAGCTGGAGATGCCATTTACGCTCTGTGGCGAGCTCCTTACGCTTCTCCTCCGTAAGATCATATTACTGCTTTTATTTTCATCTCAGTGACCTGCCAGACTATGAACTCTCTGAGGACAGTGATTCCTCTGATTTGTCTGCATCTGAGACACAACAGGTGCTCACTACCTATTTTAAGTGAGCAAGGGAAGGGAGATGCCCTGATGTGATGGGAAGAATTCATGGCGAGCTGGGGAGGAGAGCCAGAGCTCAGACAGGAAAGAGTGGGAGGGAACAGCTGATGGCGGGAAAAGTCCTGGGTTGCTCCTTTCTCTGACTCAAGACAACATAAACTGAACCACCTCCCAGTCCCTGCATCCTGGCCCTTCTTGTGTGTGCAGGTTGTAGGCCCTGATGTGGATGTTTAGGGAATGAGTCCTCAAAGCATATACATTGACAAGGGTGGCAGAGCGCTATTGGTGAAGGAGAAGGAGATGCAGAAAGAGGAGGCCAGGGGACCTTGTGGCTCCTTTGTCCATCCACAGAGCATTAGTTTATTCATTCATTTTCCACCCTTTTTTTGTTTTTTCAGACAATGTCTTGCTCGATCACCAGGCTGGAGTGCACTGGTGCAATCTTGGCTCACTGCAACCTCTGCCTCCCAGGTTCAGGCAATTCCCCTGCCTCAGCCTCCCAAGTAGCTGGGATTACAGGTGTACGCCACCACACCCAGCTAATTTTTTTCTATTTTAGTAGAGACAGGGTTTCATCATGTTGGGCAGGATGGTGTCTACCTCCTAACCTCTTGATCTGCCCGCCTTGGCCTTTCAAAGTGCTGGGATTACAGGCGTGAGTTGCTGTGCCCAGCCTCATCTAATATTTTTTAGCATCTGCTATGTGTTGTGTTCTGTGTTAGGTGCTGGGTGTTCAAGGAGGCAAATGAGAGCTGTGGCCCTTGCAAAGGCCAAGGGCACTCTGAGGAAAGGTCAGTACCTGGGGAGGCAGTGGGTGTGCCCGGCAGAGTGTGTGATGGGTGATGGGCATGGGCAGAACACTCATGCAGAAGTGGCAGGGTGCCACAGGGGTGGCCACGCCTGGGGAAAAGCAACTACCTGGTTTGTCAATGGGCCCTGTGGACAGTGGTGAGTCACCCCCCATGCAGCTCTGCAAGTAGCACTCCAAAGGAGAGCTGGAGAAGTAGAGGGGGGAAAAATGGGAATTGCTTGAGTCATAATTGGGTAGAGCTTTGGATGGAGTTGAAGGTCATGAGTAGGAAACATGAGCCTAGAAAATATTGCTTCCACATGAAAAAGTGGCAGGTGAGATTAAACAGCAAATTATAACCTGATATGCCTGCTAGGGTCATATCTGTGTGACAGTTCTACCTATGGAAGGTAATATGCCAAAAAAAAAAAAAAAAAAAAAAGAAAGAAAAAGAAAAGAGAAGACTCCTACGGGTTTAAACCTATTGATTACATGATGGGGATAAGCTTATGGGTGATTTGTTAGCTGGTTTTAAATGTTTAATCTTATTACGTGGTAGTTATAATCTTATCATTACAGTAGTAATACTAAAATTGAGAAGTAGAGCAATGATAGAGTTTGAGGGGATGAGAGATGTTTTTTTGAGATTCATTTCACATAGTAAAAGGTTACTCAATAAAAGCAAGACGGAATGAGTCCCTTCTACGTCTTCTTCTGTGACTGGCTCAGGCAGCCATGAGAAGCTAAGAGAAGCCCTAATGTTATAGGTGGTTCAGGTACATTTCCACTCCTTTTTGGGATTCACTGGGGATTATTTGTTTCTCTTACTGGGCAACAATTAGCTAATACCCCACCACTGCAAGCAAAGTAAAAGCTGGGCCTGTGTTAACACCTGTTTTTGATAGGATCGTTGGTGCAACTGATAACTTCTAGCTGCATTAGGGCTGGTAGCACATCAACATTGCTTCTCTGTTGTGAAAGGAAAATAGAAACGCCTAAGTCAACCATATAGAAAGGCTTATATTTGCTCTTCAAAAGTTTTTTTTGTTTTTTTTTTTTTTTCCAACATATCTTTGCTGGGGTTGGGCCATAGCTTGATGGATATTTGTTGAATGACTAATTATTGACTGATAGGCTAACAGTCTCCTTTGAAGTAGGCTGAGCAAACAAACCATTAAGTGGAACACGGTGTCTAGGTTACACAGCTCATTCATCTGCTGATCGCTGGGGCCCGCTGCTGGTTATTACTACCTGAGACCCCGCAAGGAAAAAATGAAGACAGAGGAATACCAGGAGAGAAAGGAGGTCCAGTTAGACCTAAAGGTGTGCAAGAAGAAGAAGTGAGATGCTCAGTGTCGAATAAGTGCAGTGCAGCACACGGGTGATGTCTTAACAGGGGTCTTGGTCAATAATTGTTTGGTTGCAAGAAACAGAAGTATTATAAATTTAGCTCTCAGTAATAATAATGAATTTATTGGAAGGCTGTGAGAAATCTCACTGAATTCAAGGGCAGGGATGACAACCAGACTCGTGAGAGGCTCAAGGTGGAGCTACTGGAAAGTTATTAGAGACTCTCCCAGCTTCTTGCCTGTGCTCTCTCCCTTCTTCTCTGTGTCTTTTCTTAGCCTAGCTCAGTCGGTTTGTTTCATTTTTTTTTCTCTGCAGACTGTTTTTCTCTGTTCTGACTTTTCTAGGTTTAAACCTGTTTACTTCAACCTGGACATGATCGCCCAGGGTTATGGACCCAATACCAAAAATCTACGTCCAGAGTTTCAGGAGACAGAATCTGATTGGTCAATGGCCAGCCAATGGGATGTCTCCCCTCAGTCAGCTGTCCATCTCTGTTCCAACAGCTGCAGGCAGGGAGAGGTGCATGAAGATGGATAAACATGGCGGCAGGGACCATTCCTGTGGGTGGTCAGAAAAGGAGGCACTGACCTAGCAGGTAGCATATTGGCTAACATGTCTTTTTGTATACAAAACTATGAAAAGGAAAAAAAAAAGAAAGAAAAAAAATGCTGTGGGGAAAACTGGAATGGCTTGGCTGTTGGATAAAATATTCAACCACATGTAGAAAATAACCACCATATATTTTCAAAAATGAATAGCTTCTGAGGGTTGGAGTCCAGGTTGCCATAAGGGTCTACATAATTCTTGATTTTCAGGGCGTTTCCCCTTCATTTTCCAAGTCTTTGGAGAGAGCAGTTAGTAGAAAATGTTAATGGCCAATTTTAGCAAATGACCATTTTGGTACTCCCAGGCCACTCGTGCTGGCTAGAGCTAATTTTTAGAATGCCCCCTTGATGATCCTGGCAACTTGTTTAATATTGACCTGGAGAGACAGCATGGGCCCAGATCCAAATGTACGGCTAAGCCTACATTTGCTGTACTTGTGGGCAAGGAAAAGCCGCCCCAATTACTCCATGTGGATTTCTCGTCTCTGAATACTCCATGGCTTGCCTGGTCTCACTGGAGAACTGCGGGGTGTGGTTGGGCAGGTTGTGCAAAACTGTGCTCATGACTCCCCTTAGACTCACACGGGAGTCTTGATTCCATGCTGGTTGCTTGGTTTCATTTCTGTGCCTCCAGGTTCTCCCTCTGGACTGTGAGCCCTGGGGCGCAAGAGATGCGACTTCCTCTTCTATTGTTTGCCCAAGGGGCTTGTGCAGGCTTGGCCACTGGTTTCTCTCCCCTGCTCCCTGTAGCCCTCCGAAGAGGTGCTCAGGAGGAACCTCACACCCGGATGTGAATGCAGGTTACTGTAGTGACCTGTCTACAGGTGTGCAGTTTACAGTGTAGTCTACCGGCTATACCTTAGGGCCTGCCTTTCACTGTGGCAGAGTCAATGTTGGCATCTGTTAAAGGGACCTCAGCCCACTGGTTAGGGAGAGTGCTTTCCTATGGAGCGGGTTGTGCTCATTTGTGAACTTGCACCCAGAGCTGGTAAGACAAGCTTCAAGGCAGAGGCTAGTTTTCTAGGTCTTCCTCATGAACATGTGGTGGCTGCATTAGCTTATCCACAGGGTCCTCCCATTCTAAGCTTCTGGTCCCAATCAGTGAACGACTGACCCCCACCTACTGGGTACTTGGCTGATGGATGGAGTCACCATCTCTCTGTTTGGGCACCTGGAGCCCCTGAGCTCCAGTCTCTACAGGCCTTTCCCTGCAGAGCCCAACCGCAGGGTTTGGCAGATAGCCTGGAACTGCCTCACCATCATTTTTCACTGGCCCCACCCCAAAGGACAGCCTCCCCAAGTAACCTTTTTCAGTTGCTCCAACTTCCCTGGAGTGTTGACTTAGCCGGAGAGCACGCTCCCTCTTTAACCTCGGCGTGTTTGCTCAGCGGAGGAGTGGGCATTAGGTCTGCTTGACTCCATGAGCACACAGGTTCCTCTGTCTTTACAGGAGCGTCCCACGGAGGGGGTGCGGCAGGGGGCAGCGGGGACTGAGGAGGGAGGCGCAGCTTCCTGTTCTGCTGCCGGTTATCACAGGCTGTTCTAATGCTGCTCAAACAATATTGAGAATAACCCTGGCTCAATAGCACCAGTGTTAGGCTGCAAAGTCAATATTGGCTGAGCAAACACAGCAAATAAGGAGTTGCTATTTGCGTAGCTATGAGTACTTGTGTGCTCCGGCTGCCTCGACAGGGCCCTTGGAAATGAATGGGGAGGAGGTGGTGTCTGGAGGTGGAGTGGGTTCCTGAGAGGGGCTAGGCCAGGGTTTCTCACCTTGGCATTGTTAATGACTGGGGCCAGATAATTCTTTGTTGTGGGCAACTGACCTGTGCATTGTAAGATGTTTAGCAGACCTGGCCTCTGCCCTCTAGATGCCAGTACCACCCCATCCTAATTGTCCAGAGAAACCTAAATGTCTCTTGACATTGCCAACTGTCCCCTGGGAAAGGACAGAGGTCATAACCTTCCCCTGCTGAGACACGCTAGGCAAGGCGCAGGACAAGGCTAAGGAGTAGATAGGGTAAAAAAGAGAGAAGGGCTAGGAGGGGCCCCCTATGCCTCTTTGACTCTCCTGCTCTCCAGCTGGGGCTCTCCCCAGTCTCTTGTGAGTGCCAAGAAAAGCCAGCCTCTTTAAGAACTAGATGCAGTGTACAAGTGCCTCTTCGGTAAAAGAGCCTTTTCAGCTGCTGGCTGGATGTCCACGGCCACCTCCTTACCCTTGCCCTGCCTTGGAACTCACTCGTGTTCTCCACCCCGAGAAAGAGAGAGGTTGTGAGATGCTCGGATGATTTATGTCTGTCTCTCTCTTGTAGAATTTCTGGCATGTTTTGCCCTGGCCGGTGACCTTCTCAGTCAGACATGCCTATTTATAACAATCTGTCCCTGGCTCTGCTTCCTCCCCTTTGCCACAAGGGATTGGCTCATGCATTCTTGAATGCTGCAAGTGGCTAAGGCTGGGCCTGTGGGAGGGCATGGGGCAGGGAGGGGAGCCAGGCACGCTGGCCAGCGGGCCTCTCTGGGGACAGAGTGCACCAGCTCAGTTCTCCCTCGAGGTCTGCAGGGTCACATCCATGTCCACCTTTGGCCTTCTGCTGGGAGGGCGATGAGAAAGTGTTTATAGCCTGGTGAAGGCCAGGGCTGCCTCAGGGGCTTTCTGTGCCATAGCCCAGTCCTCCTTTCTGGGCCCTAGTCGGAGCAGAAAGATGCCCAGAGAGGCTATGGGGGAGCCCGTACTTGGGCAGCTGTGATGATGTGGGGGTTCGTGATCACAATACTATTGGCCGTGGCTTCAGAAAGTGGCATCTTGGGAGGAAGGAAAACTCCTGGATCTCCAGATGTTGAGAAGGAAAGAACAGGCAGGCAGAAGAGAACCGGGCAGTCTTGGTGTGGTTCAGCAGTTGCAGGAAGGTGGAAAGTTGTGATTTTGTTTTTTTTTTCTTTTTTTTCAAAGTTAGCACACGCTTTATGCACCACTTCATTTGGCCTCTCCCCTGTTCCCCTTTCCTTCTTCCTTAGAGGGAGGAGGGGAAGATATTTGAGAAACCTACTGCCTGTGACTGCTTCCTAAAGGTACTTGCTCAAGAATGTTTCACAGAGCAATGGAAGCCTTTCAAAACTTGTCAGACCCATTGCCTGATTTCTTTAGAGACTTGGCAGGGGGCAGGTTGGCATGATTAGACTCAAGGCTCAAAGATGGAAACATTCCTGAAGCAGCCATCCTGATTATGGGGTCACCTGGGAAACAGGGATCCCCCTCTCCAAAGCTGGCTTTGCAGTTGGAGTGTCGGGGAGGGTCTCGGGGCCTGGCCCCCCACAGCCAGAGCCCCCCTGCTGTTGTGTGATCCTGGTGCCCCACTTCCCAGCTCCCTGCAGGTGTATTTGCCTTTCTGCCTGGAAGATGGGTGATGTGGGCTGGGGTTGTGGAGGAAGAAGCCTCAGTGTTAGCAACAGGGATGGGGAGGGCCTTCAGCTGGCTTCACTCTCTCCTCTCTGACGTCCTGGAATCCTGTGTCAGACTTCATTTGAATAGAGGCTTCTGCTCTTTAAAAAAGAAAAGTTGCAGCTATGGTAGAAAATGGTGTGACTTTCCAGCCAGGGGCAACTGCATTCCCACCCCTGTTCTGTCCCTTACTGGCCACATTCACGGAAGGGGATCTCACCCTTCTGAGCTTTGGTTGTCCCATCCGCAACATGGGAACAGTAACATTCAGCCTCTAGGAGTGAAGCAAGGATAAAGTGACACTGCGGGTGCGTGTGATGACAGTGCTGTGCTCAGTGCCATAGACACTCGGGGAATGGAAGTCCCTGATGCCTTTGCCTTCCCCTCCAGATCCCGCTCAGCTTCCCAGGCCAGCCCAGGTTGAGGCCCCACCAGGTGGTCCCTTGGGACCTCACTTCTCAAGCTCCCCAGTGCGCTCTTCCCTCTTTGAGAGAGAGTGATAGAAGACCTGCAGTGGAATCGAAGGACCTGGCTTTAAATGCCGACTCAGCAACTTATTAGCTGTAAGTCATCGGGCCAGAAACTTAACCTCTCTGAGCTTTGGTTTCCTCATCTGGATAGCGGGCCTGATGATACTTTCCTCCAAGGTGCCAGTAAGTCAGGAGAAGGCAGTGCTTCAGAAATGTGGGTCTAGTTATAAAGCCCCCTTCGGAATTTGTTTAAAGTACGGGTTGCTTACTTTCACTACTCGAAGCTTCTGATGCAGTTGGTCTGGGGTGGAACCCAGGAGTCTGCTTTTTAAATAAGCCAGCAGGTGACTGGGATGCAGGTGGCCTACCGAGCAAAAATATAGAGTGTGTGACCCCAGGGTCCCAGTGTCCCGGGAGCTCACCAAACAGTGTCTGCAGAGGAGGCGCCCACATAGCACAAACACGCCCTGTGTATCTCTCCAGCAGCTCAAGCAGGACAACCAGGAAAGCTTCTCAAGTGCCTCTGAGATTTCCCCAAATGCCACCTCATGCTGCTGTCACCACACGGGGCTGTCCAGTTCTCCTGCCCCATCTCATCTGTCCATGTGCTGTGCA
The DNA here is from genome assembly GCA_963573385.1 of Cacajao melanocephalus. Taxonomy (NCBI): domain Eukaryota; kingdom Metazoa; phylum Chordata; class Mammalia; order Primates; family Pitheciidae; genus Cacajao; species Cacajao melanocephalus. The sequence continues at coordinate 21,813 of CAUYLG010000880.1, forward strand.
CCTAGGACTCTCCACATGCTGTCTGTCACACATCTGTACATGCGCTGTGCACCTCGGACTGCTTGAGGGGGCCTCCTTTGGCAGCTGTCGGCCCTATCCAACCTAGAGCACCCTTGTCCATGTTGAGGGTGCGTCCTCTGGATGTTTCTGAAGGTTACCATGATATAGGTATCAGATAGGGATAGGTCCTATGTAGAATATGGGCTGCCACTCTCTGCAGGTCGGTGTCACTTTTGCCACTGGACGCCGAAACTGCACAAAGCTTTGCAAGGTGTTTCATGCTAAGAGCTCCTCTTTATTAGGGCTAAAAACACAGTCTGAGAGCTGGGCAGGACACAAACGCCATCTCTTCCTCACAAGATATTGAGTTCTTCATGCGGCAGACATGTTTCTGTCATCCTAGAGTCTCGTGGCAGCTTGCAAAGCGGTGGGCACAGATATAAACCTGGTGAGTGCTTTTGGATTGGTTGGTAGCTCTGTGGGAGTGGAGGTAGCTCCAGAGAATGAGCTTTGCCTCTTTTCTCAGCTTCATCCTTTTACACAGATGCGGTTGCTCTGTCATGACCTGAGATCCAGGCTGCCAGCATATCGTCTCACCATCGTCCCCATAATGGTGAATACGCCCCTCCATTCATGTAGGGCTTTGGTAACACCAGAGTCACGGCGTTCCCCTCCGTGCAAAGACCAGCCATCATCCCACGGGACTTCGGCATCCTTGTGAATAACCCATCCGCCATCCATGCCCCACATGCCTCCCAAACCTTTTCAGGCACATTGGCATCACCGCCCCTCCACACTATCACTCACACCCTCAGTTCTACCCTAATGCCTGGGATTCAGCATTTCCCAGAGGATGGCCAATCATTGGCCAATCATCAGTACCATCTGGGGAGCTCTAAAATATAGATTTCAAGGTCCCAGACCTGTTGAATCAGAAACTCCAGAAATGGATCCAGAAACTAGATCTGACCTTCTGATGATCAGCCACATCAGGGACCACTGGATCTTGTCATGCTCTGTTGTGGTTCTCTGGAATTCAACCTGACAGTAGACCACCACCACAATCAATTACTCCCAGACCTCTCACTGCCTGTGCCTGGTTTTCCACTCATCAAGTTATCCAGGATTTTGACTCTCTATTTCTTTTACCTTTCCATCAGCTTCCTCCTCTGTTTGTCTGTGCCCCTCATGTAGCCTAGACTGGGTGAGCAACACATACCCTCTTCCCTGGTCCCTGCTGACCTCCCAGGATATCTGTCTGCTAAAAGCAGAGGTCAGCCTTCTGCACTCCTGCCCCAGTTTTGTCTCTGATACCGCTGGGATCACTGCTGCATGCAAACGCGAGGAGCCCACACTTATTCGGGTTCTTTGGGATACCTGGCAATCCTCTCCAGAGTTGTCAGCCCCATTTCCCAATCCCCTCCACAACCACTCCAAGTTTCCACTGCTTTCTTCAGTCTTCCATCCCAGCACCCACAGCCTTTTGCACCTACTACGTGGCCAGCAAGAGATACAGAGCTGAGCAAGTCAGATGTGGGCCCTCTCCTCATGGAGCTTGCAGTCCAGTGTGGACAAAAGACAAGCAATGATGTTCCGTGCCCTTGATCATGCACAAAGACAAGGGCAAAGGCACAGGGAAAGTGAAGCGTGCAGGTGGGAAATGCCTTCCATAGCCAGGCCCTGCCCCATCTGCACATCTGGGGCACTGCAGCTACCTGCTCTCCTTCCCTCATTCTTGCTGGAAGAGAGATCTTTCTGCTTTATGTGGTAACCCCCTTCTCTGTGCTTGTGGTTCCCTGCTTCCCCTGCCAGGCGCTTCACAGATTAGACCCTCTCCTCAAAGGTTCAATCTCTTTTTATCTATTGCTTCATCTCTTTCAGCTCAATCTCTCCTGCCTTATTGTTATTAGTAATAATATTAACTGATTGCTGAAATTAATGCAGGTAAGTCTCAGTAACAACATTATTCACCAAAAAACCAGCCATCAAATGGCCGTAGAGGGAGGGATTTAAAAAGGCAGAGAAATGTGAGGCTTGGCAGGTGGGGAGAAGGGGAATGGGCTGGGTGCCTTCCGCAAGTTCTCTTGTTTAATCCTCACAACTTCATGGGACGGGTGTGATCACCCTGTTTTGCCTCTGAGAGATGTAGTCACTGAAGGCTGCAGAACTGCTGCATCAACCAGTCAGTAGAAAAACAACCCATTCTAAGTGTTCTATTTGCACAGGGTGTCCATTCAGGGAATCAGAGGCTGGCTTAGCTGCTGGAAGGGGAGGAGGAGCAAGGGTCAGGAAGTCATTGTGAAAGGTCAGCGTGCAGGCCTCAAAGTGGATGTCTCTCCAGGACTGGCCTGCAAGCTGTATGGAACCTCTAGGAAGCTAGTGATGACTCTGAGCCACAGACGTGAGTGGGAGAATGCGGGCACAGGCCCGGAACAGGCTGCAAACCTCATCTCTGCCCCAACCGCCTTAGGAGAAGAATGGCCTCTCCTCTCTTTTGCTTTCCAAATACCATGTGAGTGTCTCCCTGGCAGGATCCAGCCTGGGGCCCTGTAGAAAGGGGAATCTGGGAACTCCAGGTCCTGGAGGAGACAGTGGATGAGGGTGGTAAGGACTGGAGGTGATGACAGACAGTCCAGCACGAATGCCACCAGGCAAAGCTGGGCCAGAACCTAGATCTGCAGGCTCCAACCCTCCACTCCATTTCCCAAGCCACGCTGACCCCCATCAAACTTCCTCTGGAAGGACTTTGTCTTTGGCCTACCACTCTGTAGAATTGTCCGAAATTCCTTCAACCATCAAGGAATGTGGAAGACCACGGGCCGCTTCATGAACTTGAGCCCCGACCAGAAGAGAGGGGAGGCCATTCTTCTCCTAAGGCAGTCGGGGCAGATATGAGGTTTGCAGCCTCTTCTGGGCCTGTGCCTGACGTCTCCCACCTATAGCTGTGGCTCAGCTTCATGAAGTTTTCTTTTTCTCAAATAATACTTCTTGCTTTAGGATCAAACACTCAAGGTATCGGTCTCCAACCTGTGATTTTGAAGCTCTTTTCAAAGCAGAATTCTTTCTCCAGATGTTACACAGAACCCCACTGTATGCAGTGGGTACTGAAGGGCACTAGGTTCCATGCTGAGCGCCCCTCTTCTGTCTGCAGGGCTGGGCACATCAGGTTCTAAAGGACATTAGACAGAGGAGGAAAAGAAGCTTCCTCTCAGCCCAGAAAATACTGGCAAGTTAGAGAATTGCGGGAGTGAAGCATCAAAGAGGAGGCCTTTCTTTACTTCCCCCCATTCTTGCATGGAGCTTTTATGTATGGTTCAATGACCAGACTTCTTTGGAAAGAAATAGGGCCTTGAGGATTGATATCTGGGAATGGAGCTAAACAGAGATCTGTGTCCCTTTGGCTGCGGTTTTCAATGGGCCTCACTCACCATCTTTTCCCAGAGTGGCTTGCCTGGGGGAACTCTGTTATAAGTAGCATCCTAGGTGGGACGGGGCCTTCTTTAGGATCCTTGGAGTTCATAGTTTCGTTTTGTCTTGCTTTCCTACTTCTGCAGACCCTAGGCCAGTATTTGTGTGCATGTGTGTGTGCGTGCACGTGTGTGTGCATGTGTGTGTATGTGTGTATACTTCATTGAAATGAGAGAAACACTGGATTCTAAATTCTCAGCAAATTGCAAATATTGTGAGATGAGTTAGTACTCTGGGCCAAGACAAATGTAATTTTGGATTATTAAGTCCACATGACAAATGAGTGCTTATTAATTTTTATTTATCTTGAGTGAATTAATAGGGAACAGAGACGGGAAAAAATAATTGTCATTCTACTCATTCATAGAGAATAGCTGCTGATTTGGAGAAAACTCTAAGAAACAGTAGCATAAAATCACAGAATGTTGAAGCTGAAACCTTTATTTGCTTTAATTCAACAAATATGTATTAAGTAACTTCTCGGTTCTGGAAATTCAAAAGCATACAAGAAACTGTTCCAGTCCTCAGAGAGCTCAGAGTTTGGCAGGGGCAACGAGGAATTTGATCAAGGAATACAGGTGGTATGAGATTAGGACAGGCTGTCATTAACTCATTATGGAGGTAAAATAACCAGAGAAAGCTTTCTGGAGGAAGTTATGTCTGAGTTGGGTTTTATTGCATGAATACGAGTTTGGCAGGAAAAGAAGTTGGGGAAAGCCATTCTTGTCAGAAAGAACAAGAACATAGGCTTGTTAATCCATGAGATGAGTTCAGAAATCCAGCAGTCTAAAGCTGTAAAGTGGAGGGAGAGGAAGAGAGAGGGGTGGGCAGGGAGCAAGTCCTGAGGTCTGAGCTGAGGATAGGTCTGGACTTTTCCTCCATGATCAGGAGCCATTAAAGGTGTAAAGCAGGAGAAAGACCACTTTGTTGGAATTATGGGGGGTACACCAGAGGAGGCAAGGCTGGAATCAGGACCCCCTTATGAAGAGGTTGCAGTGGATGGGGCTAGAAGCCAGGTAGAGGCAACAAGAAGGGAGAAAGTGGATGGATTGTATCAGTTTCTTTTTTGCTGCTGCAACAAATTTTAGTGGCTTAAAGCAACACAACTTAATTTTCTTACAGTTCTGGAGACCAGAAGTTCAAAATCAATTTACTGGGTTAAAGCTAAGGTGTCAGCCTGGCTGGTTCCTTTGGAGGCTCTAGGGTAGATGCTGTTCCCAGATTGCCTTTTCCAGCTTCTAGAGTGCTGGCTGCATGTATTGGCTCATGGCCCCTTCTGTCATCCTCAATCTGCATTATTTCAATCTCGGCTACCATCATCACATCACCTTCTACCTGACTCTGACCTTCCTGCCTCCCTCTATAAGGACTGTTGTGGATATTCAGGGCCGACCTGGAAAATCTCATCTCAAGGTTCTTAAACACGTTGGCAATTTCTCTTTGCTATGTGAGTTAACATGCAGAGGTCCTAGGGATTAGGATGTGGACCTATTTGGAAGGCCATTATTTAGCCTAGCACCTGGATGCAAAGGACTTTGGGAACTGTAACCAATACAATTTTGTAACCGACTAGGGAGAATGGAGGTGATAATGAGAGAGAAAACCCCTGTGGATACTGGTTTGCGCAGCAAGTGAATGGTGGTGCTACCAGCTAAGAGAAAGAAGGAGGAAGAGCACAGTTGGAGAGCAGGTGTAGCGGGTGGTGTGGAATAACGCGCTCAGTTTTGAACACGTTGAATTGGAGATGTCCAGTAGGTCATCGCATACGTAGAATTCAGGGGAGAGGTCTGGGTGAGAAAGAAATCTGAGTCAGCCATGCGCAGTTGGTAATGGAACCTGGGGTGTGGGTACATAACTCAGGGAGTGTATAGAAAAGAAGTTTTTGAGCTTTATGATACATCAGAATCGCCTTGGCATAGAGTTGGCAGGTTTCGCAAATAAAAGTACAGGAGGCCCTGTAAGGTTTGCGTTTCAGATACACAACAAATATTTTCTTAGGATGTCTCACATATGGCAGGTACCTCGCTTGACCTGCCTCTGCTTGCTTATCTGAAATTCAGACTTAACTGGACATCCTGCATTTTGCCTGGTGACTTTACCCTGGGAGCATGTTAAAAACAAGACACCCTCATGGGCTGCGTTCCCAGGGATTCTGGTTCAGTTGGTCTACAGGGAGGCTTTGGAATCTGTATTTTAACACGCTCCCCGCGAGGCTCTCAGGCAGTTAGTCCTGTGAGACACTGAAGAAGAGTAAGGAAGGAAGAGGGCTCAGGAGGAGACCCCAGGAACCTCAGCGCTGAAGGGCGAGGGAAGGAAGAAGCCAGCACGCCAGCCTGGGAAGACCAGACAGAGTAGCAGGAGGAAAACCGGCCCTGGTGGCCTCATGCAGGTGTTGTGGGGAAGAGCATCAGTGCAGCACGAAGCTGGAAGAGGCCATAAGTTGACAATGCGGGGTCAGTGGTGACTGTGGAAGATTCGTGGAGACCCCGACATTCTTGTTCATTGGAGTTTTCCTTCAGTCTGGGCTGTACCCAGGACATGGTGATTGTGCCCGTATCTCTCTGCCCATATGCCTCTCTGCCTGAGGGCTTTCCCCAGCACAGGTTGGCTGCAGGCAGGCATGACCTGGAAATTCAGGAGTGTAGATACTCCAGGACGACCCTCACCAATGGGGCATGCAAGCTGGTGGACCAATGGCCCAGGCTCCCAGCTCCAAGAGCCCCGTCCACTCAGTTTCTCAGAGGGATCTCAGAGGGATTGAGCCTCAGTTGCCCACAGTGGTGTCCTGCTTATTAATTACACTTGGTTAGCTTCTCTCCGCTCCCTGTCTCACACTGTCCCTGCCCCTCCAATTCTCATTCTCTGGAATCACTTCTCGATTATACTACATGCACCCAGGACCATGTCTCAGGCTCTGCTTCTGGGAGGACCAAAACCAGGACCTTGGAGATATCTGTTCCCATGGTGTCAAAGGGTTGAGCTAAGGGCAGCAGGCAGAAGGGTGGTAAGGGGGGCAATGGTCCCCAGAAGGAGCCATGAGGCAGGGAAAGGCTGTCTTCAGTGAACTCCAGCCTGCCCTGGGTTCACCTCTCCTCCTTGGCAGCCTGCATTCCCTGGTGCTTATCTCATGACCCTGGTTCCGTGAGGCCTCTCCTTCTAGGATCTCAGAACCCTGGTGGGCCGTTTCACTGGGACTCTGCCCTCTTCAGCTGTGCTAATGAGGGCATGTATCTATCCCCCTTCTCCTTTGCAGATGGTAATGTTCTTCCATTTCAAAATGGTCCTTCAATATCTTAGAGAAGGAAGGAGATGAAGCTTTCCTGAGCACTGCTTTGTATACAACTCTGCTATCTCATTTAATCCTCACAACACTATTGAGAGTAACTTTTCCCCTCTTTCAAATGAGGACACTGGGGCTCAGGGGAGTTGAGTCACCAGCTAAGGTCACCCCATGCAGTAAGTGGTGGAGCTTGGTCGCTGGTCTGTTGCCTTGCCAGGCTGCCTACACATGACAGGTATTTGAGGATGACATCCATGTTCAACCAAGCCCTTTCCCTGTTCGGGGCCTGTGATCACATTTTCTTTAGATGACACTTCAAGGGGCACAGCTCCTGAACTCTCACCTCTTGGGTGACATTCTTGGTCTGCCTTCCCAGTGAAATGTAGCACCCAGGGTTGGTAGCTTTCCAAAAGAGCCCTGTGCCAGTTACCTCTGCTGACCTGAACATGACACCTCTGTCTCTGACCCCAGGATCACATTAGCTTTTGAAACAGTCACAGTCCTTACATGGGCTCATATGAAGCTTTGGGGTTACTTAAAACCCCCGGGTCTTTTTCACAAGGCCTGTTGACAAGCCAGGATGCTCCTGGGGCAGTTAGTCATTTTGATCACAAATGCAGGTCTTGACATTTGTTAGGACTGTGGTTTTCATGGTTTGACCTAACATTACAACAGAGAAAAATGCAATAGGTGTTGATTTCTCTATATGGCCATTGATTGGCAACTAATGAATTTATATTTGAGTGCCTTATATTTCCAAGTAGATTTTTTGTTCCTCAAGGGCAGAGGGCACGCTTTCCCTCCCTTGCATTGCCTACAGGGTCTGGCACAAAGGTTGCAAATGGTAGGTATTCCACAAGTATTCCTATTGCCTGATTCAGGAAAAAGATTCTCAATCCCTCAATCCTGCCCTTCTAGGCCTCAGCTTCAGCTCTTGTCAGCACCATTCTCCCATGTTACCACCTGCAGCTACACGGAGCACCCCGATCTGGAACACTTCCGGGGAGTGGCTTCTTATAGTAGCGGTGGCAGGCAAGATGGCGGAGTGAAGGAAAGAGCACTGGGCCTGGAACCAAGAGACCTGGGTCTGAATTTCAGCTCCCGCATGTGATTGTGTGCTGTTCCCTCACTTGTAAAATAGAGACAATGAAAACAGGTTATACGTATTAAATCTGTAGTATAAAATGTGCTTCAATGTTTTTTGCCCACAGTCTCAACCCACTGAGTTAGGAGAATAAACATTTCCATGTTTTAGATAAAAAAATCTGAAATTCAGAGTAGTTAATTTGTTTGCTCAGGGTCACAAAAGTAAAGAGTGCAGAACTGGCATTTCAACCCATGCCATGTGCTCTGCCCTTAGCCACTGGGCATCATCAGTCTATCACCTCGTAGATGATTGCACAAGAGAATGGCAACTCGCTGGTAAAGTGCCTGTTGCTATGCCTGGCACATAGCAAGTACTCAGTGACTGCTACCTCCCTCCCCAGCTGCCTCACCTGCTTTAATTTTTCCCTTACCTGACGGCAGAGCTAGGATGGAAAGCTGGAAGTAGAGGAGATTCGCTTTCCATACAGTCAAGGGAGGAACTTCCTGAGAGTTCTGAGTCCTCAGAGAGAGACCTCTGTTCTTGGAATAGGAGAACAGAGCCTGGCTGGCCAGCTGTTGGTGGCGGAACTCCCGTCTTGGTCTGGAGGAGGATGGAGTCATCATGGGAGGGTTGGCTGGGGGCCCGTGGGCCTTTGAAGAATGAATTCCTTAGTTCATGGGGCCAACCTGACCCCTCTCTGCCTTTCTCACACATGATGTATCGCCACGTGATGTTGATCCCACCCCACCTGCCCTGGCATCCTTCTACCTGCTTCTCTCCAGGACACCAGCATCTCTCCTGCTGAGCCTGGCATCGGCCATCTAACTGAGTACATGACCTCTCTCGATTGTCCATCTACACAGCACTCTGTGGGTCTTCCCGAAATAACAATGTGCTCATGCCTCGCCCCAGCCAGGACCCTTAAGCCCTTTCTATCTGTAGGTAAAGGTTCTAAGGGACCTTCAGAGGTCTCTCTGCCAGTCACCTAGGCCCTCTCAGGGGGCCCAAAGACTCCAGCAGCCTTTGTATGTGCTTTTCCCTCAGCCTGGGATCCTCTTCCTCCCTTTGTCTCTGCTAAGTTCTTCCCCTTCCAAGCCTGTGTATTTCCTTTTCCTGGTAGGTGTCTTTGATCACCCCTTTTCCTCCATCCTTGCCCCAGGTGACAGAGTGGGTCTCATGTCATCAGAGCTCCACCTCTAGGACCTAGAGCTGAGCCATGCACTATAAGCTTTTCTTGAGTTCTCCAGGTGCCAAGACTTGGCCGGACCCTGAGGATGCAGAGATAAATGAGCCATGTTCCTGGGCCTGGAAGAGCTCTTCAGAACAGCACGGAGTGATGTGTTGGCCAAGTTAAGCTCAGGAGCTCTGGGGAAAGGTGTACAAGGAAGATAGATAATCCAGACTGAGGGAGTCAGAGAGGGCTTCCTGGTGGAAGAAGTGCTTAAGTAGAGCTTTAAGGTCTCAGTGGGGGATAGGACGTCAAGAAGACAAAGAGAAAAGGTGCTCAACTGGAGCCCTGAGTGTGCAAGCCATGCCGGGCTCTGCAGGAGGACTGAGCCGAGGTTGCATGGCCCTTGCAGATGGCTGCCATGGCAGGTAACTAGGAAGGAGTCTCCTTGGAGGCTTCCCAGGTCTCTGGAAGGGCAGGAATAGGGGATGCACAGGAGGACTAGGTTTGGAGGGACAAGAGGGTAAAGAGGCTGGTGAGAAACCTGCTTGATCTAGAGTCCTTGTGGGAGCCCTGAGTGGAAATTGCTTAGTGGGTAGGGCATACAAAGTGGAGGGAATAGCACAAAAAGGCCAAGAGACCTAACTGAATGGGCCATAGGCAGTGGGACAATGAGGACATTTGGCTGGAGTGTGGAGAAAGAGGAGGGAGGGACGGGTCAGCTGGAGGAGGTTTCCAAGGTGACTGTACCTGAAAGTCAGTTATGGGCCAGACTCTGTGCTAAGTGCTTTTTTGAACATTACTTTTTATCTTCCCAGCAATCCTGCACCAGCCCTATTGTACAGATGAGAACACTGAGACTCAGAATGGACAAAGGACTTGCTCAAGACCACGTAGCACCAACCAGAGCCTTGCACGATAGGTGCTCAATACGTATGTCCAAAGGGGTTGACTGACTGCATGAATGAATGAATGAATGAATGAATGATAGAATTCAAGCCCAAGCATGCCTGGCTTTCAGCTTGAGCTCTGTCTTGTCCTATACCTTGTTGCCCAAATTCTCTCCACCTCAGAAACAATAACTATAATTCTAATGGTAAGGAGAGTGAATAACACAGCGTCTCCCTGAGCCTGAAGTGCTCGTTGCTTTGAGCAAAGCCCTCACATTTCTCCAATCCAGGAGCTCATGGCCACATGCTTCCCCACTTCTGGAATCTTCCCTAACTCCTTCTAGGGCAGCTCCATGCCATCTGCCCTTTTGAAAGCCACTGTTTGCTTTCCCTGCCTCCAGTTTTATCATTTTCTCTAGGAAAATATTTGCCTTCCCATTATTTTAATCATGCCTCTCAGGTCCAGCGGGAAGGCTTTGCAGAAGAATGAGTCCTGTTTTCTGTTTGCTGTACTGGGAGGACAAACAGGTTTGTTTGGCTTACCTGCGTTTTCCCAGTAGGTGGACCCCTTGGAGCAAACACAGACTAGACCTTGGGCTTCTGGCCCCTTGGACCTAGAGTTGACTTGACTGGGGAGCATTTAAAATGGAAAGTGCTGCCCTTAAGCCAGGTTTGAGTGGATTGAGCTATTCTCTTTGGTTTATCACAGAGCCTGGATTCCATTTACCATGCAAGGTGCTTAAACTGGAAGTGACCTTCTCTTGAGTCCAGGACACATTTAGACTTCCTCAAATAGCAACCCAGCCCTGTAATACTTGAATGGATTGATCTAAGAGTGAAATTTCAAGATGAAAATATTCTAGAGATTAGGGGTGAAATTAAATAGGGGGCTACAACCAGGGAGAAAATTATTGGGGTAAAAATGGCCCCGATTTTTGAAGCCAGACAGATCTGGTTCACATTCAATGATAGGTGAACTACTTGTTATGTGTGTATTGCTAAGGATAGAGCTGTTGCTTCATTCTGTAAACGTCTAGTGATCACTTCCCAGGTGCCATCCCTCTTTTAAGTGGTGTGATACACCAGGCAACAAAACAAGTAATAATCTCTGCCCTTTGGAGTTTACAATCCAGTGGAGGGGAAAACAGGCAAACATAAGACATAAGAAAAACATGTAGCAAGTTAGAAAGGGATCAAAAAAAGTAGAAGAGGGCCGGGTGCGGTGGCTCATGCCTGTAATCCCAGCACCTTGGGAGGCCAAAGCGGGTGGATCACCTGAGGTCAGGAGTTCAAGACGAGCCTGGCCAACATGGTGAAACCTCATCTCTACTAAAAATACAAAAATTAGCCAGCTGTGGTGGCAAGTGCCTTGCTACTCTGGAGGCTGAAGCACGAGAATCTCTTGAGCCCAGGAGGCGGAAGTTGCTGAGATCCGCCTCAGTAAGCTGAGATCCACTTCAGCCTGGGTGACAGAGTGAGACTCTGTCTCAAAAAAAAAAAAAAAAAAAAAAAAAAAAGTTGGGACAGGTTTTGGTTGTTTGGGAAGGTTGGGAAGTTGGGATTGGTGGGGTGGCGATAAGTTATAAATTGGGTGG
>CAUYLG010000882.1:0-19609 GCA_963573385.1 Cacajao melanocephalus
GGATTTAACCCTGGAGGTTGAGTTTGCAGTTAACCAGGATTGCGCCATTGCACTCCAGCCTGGGCAAAAAGAGTAAAACAAATCTAAAAAAAAAAAAAAAAAAAAAAAAACAAGAAAAAGAAAAAGAAATGTGGCTGGGTGGCACTTTGGGAGGCCAAGGCAAATGGATCACCTGAGGTCAGGATTTTGAGACAAGCCTGGCCAATATGGTGAAACCTCATCTCTACTAAAAATATAGAATTAGCCTGGCATAGTGGATGGAGTGTGCCTGTAATCCCAGCTACGCAGAAGGCTGAGGCAGGGGAATCACTTGAACTCAGGAGGCAGAGGTTGCAGTGAGGCCAGATCATGCTACTGCACTCCAGCCTGGCTGACAGAGCAAGACTGTTTGGAAAAAAAAAAAAAAAAGAAAGAAAGAAAAAAAGGAAAGCAAATGAGAAACAAGACAATGAAAAAACACAGTTACCATTCTAAGCTGGGTGTGATGTCACACACCTGTAAGCCAACCTACCTGGGAAGCTGAAGTGAGAGTATCACTTGAGGCCAGAAGTTTGAGGTCAGCCTGGGCAACATAGCAAGACTCTGTCTCTTAAAAATAAATAAATAAATAAATATATATATATATATATATATTTTTTTTTTTTTAAGTAAAGAAACACATTTGCCATTCTAAAGAAATCATCTGGAGTGAGGTTTGTTGAATTCTATACCTAGCCAAACTAACAAATCATGGGTAAGAGTGGGATAAGGATATATTTTGAGACTGGCAATGTCTCTAAAATCTGTTCCCTGTGAACCCTTTCTCAAAAGACACTATAGGATGTGCATCTCAAAAATAAGGGGCTAAATGAAGAAAGAGGAAAACATGAGACCAGAAATATAGAGATGGAAAGGAAAGTCCCAGGGCCACAATGGTGCAAATAATTCTGCATGGAAGAGGAATAAGGAAGGCCCAGCTGAGATTTCTTCAGGAGAAAACAATTAAACTGATAGATTTTCTGAGGGAAATTATCACATGGAAATAGAGCTCATAGGGATTTCACAATTTTTTTGGAGGGCTTGATAAGAATTATCATTACTAACTTTATCTACTTAAATATACTAGGTAAGTCTTGCTCTAATTTTAAGTACAGGATTAGTTTGCAATAATTATACTTTTCTATTGCTAAAGGAAACTTTCTAAATCGTAAAATTATGACTCACATACAATATAAAATGAATACATGTTAAAGATTTTATTTAAGCTATCAGTTAATGAGGAACCAATAAGATATTATTATCATCAATTAATGAGGAAACTAGTAAAACAAAGGGAAATCCGTGAAACTGACATAAATAGGCAATAAATAATCATGAGGTGGATTTCCTAATAAATGCAAAACTGGCCACTTTCACCGTGGAGAAATCAACTGAATCTCCACTGGACACAGTTCTCTTATGTCTTTATGGGCAAGATTTATTTGCATTATTATCAGTTTTCTACAATTTTTAAAGTTGTAAAATGGCTCAGACAACGACAGTTCAAAGCATCGATCTGAGACAATCAGATAACTCTGAAAGGTGCACTAGATGCTATGTAATATTCCACTGAAAGAATAGTAACGTTTTTCCTCATTTCAGAGTTTTTCACATTTTTTCCTGACATACTGTTTAACTTTTAAATTCTATTTTTACTTAAAAGTATATTGGAGGAAAATGTATGTGTGCTGTTAACCAAATGAAAGGAATACATTGCTGTTTAATAACTGGGCAGAGCTGAACTAGTAAATCTTTGAGAAGCTTATCTAAACTGCAGGTAGAGTTTTAAGAAGGTTGAGATAAACTCTAATATTTCTTTTCTTGAGACAGAGTCTTACTCTGTCGCTCAGGCTGGAGTGCAGCGGCACAATCTTGGTTCACTGCAACCTCTGCTTCCCAGGTTCAAGCATTCTCATGCCTCAGCCACCTGAGTAGCTGGGATGACAGGCACATGCCACCACATCCAGCTAATTTTTGCATTTTTAGTAGAGATGGGAGGGATTTCACCGTGTTGCTCAGGCTGGTCTCCAACTCTGGGCTCAAATGATCCACCCGCCTCAGCCTCCCAAAGTGGTGGGATTGCAGATGTGAGCCACCATGTTCAGCCTACTTTAAGATTTCTAAGCCTTAATAGTGACAAGAAGCCTCATTGTAATTAATTCTTATCATATATTCTAAATACATAAACTAGAACCCTACCTAAAGGCAAACATTTCAGTTTGTATGATTAAATACAATTTATGAGAGGCCATTGTTTTGGACTAAGCTCCTACACCAGGCCTCAGGAGACCAGAACGAAGTCACTGGGATTAGGCCAGTTTAGAACACCACCGACAAAACCCCAGGAGATTCACAGCAACCAGTAGAAAAGTGGCCCAGTCGACCTGACCCAGCATGATTAGGAAGTCCCTTCAGCTTTAACCCATACAAGGAAATGACAAATCTCCTTCTTGTTCCTTGTCTCCACTTTCTTGAGGCTTTTCTGCCTCTAAAGCCCAACCTCTCTACTCTGCTCAGCAGAGTGTCTTTCTATTTCATAGCTGGGAGACTGCCCACTGCATGGATAGCTAATAAAAGTCAATTCAATCTTCAAAACTCAATGTGTTAAAATTTTGTTATTTGACAGTATTGACAGGTATCTTTTTCAGAGCAATTGGATAGTGATGGTAGTGGTAATATAGAGAGAGAAAAGACAGGGGCTGAAAACCTCAGGAACATATAAGCTAGCTCTTAATTTGCAAATCTTGTGTGTAAGACCCAAAAGCTAAGTGCAAAAACCAAACAAAAACCCACAAAGCTGAATATATATAAGGTAGTACCTAGGTAAGTATTTGACTTTTATCGTGGAATTTTCTTCTTCTATCACCTTCCTTTTATATGGCCTTTAGGATGAAGACAAGAATGCAGAGTTGGTGGAGAATCCTAACTGTATGGAGGAGATGACTCTTAAAAGCATCAGCGTTTTTGAGTAATAATGATAAAAAATAAGAGAAAATTGTTGTAAGCCTTGGAGGAAGGGTTGTTATAATTCACCTCTGAGAAATCACCAAAGCTGATAGGATAGCAGTTATTAGAATACTGGAAACAAGAAAAGGGGTTTGACCCCAGCTTTGCAAAACTTACTTTACTAACAAAATTCCTAGTTGGAAAGTGCTAACTTTAGCAAGGAATAATGCCCTCCATTGAGGGTACATATAAAACACTTGTTTTCTATATTACTCCTAATAGTGGTTTTTCTTAAAGGACAGAACCTAGAAGATGTTATATCCCCAAATATTCAGAGTGGACTTTTATACTTCCACTCTTTCCTTCTCCCAAAGACAGTTTATAGAAGTGATTCATGGGGCTAGATGTGGTGGCTCACGCCTGTAATCCCAGCACTCTGGGAGGCAGAGGCAGGTAGATCACTTGAGCCCAGGAGTCTGAGACCAGTGTAGGCGACATAGCAAGACTTTGTCTCTATTTTTTTTTTTTAAATAAAATGAAATGATTTATGGATCAATCTAACAAAAAAGGTATGGTGAATGTTCTTTCTCTTTCAAGCTTGTTGAGTGTGATGGGGAGCAGGATGAAAAGATCTGGAGGTCAGAGGAAGGGATTGAACTTGTGTGAAGATGTCACTATACGTCAGGCCTACTGCTATGTATCTTATCCATTGCTATCTTTGAGGTAAGGGTTTTTATCCCAGTTTTACAAATGAGGACACTAAGGTACTGCACTGGGCCCAACACAAGATAGCTGATTATCTGACGCCAAGATTGTATACACTTTCTGTCAGACAACATTGCATTCCTAGAAGTACAGCAGTTGGTCTGTTCAAGTCTGGTTCTCATCTTTGAATCCCCCTTAGGAGCTCTCTTTCTTGTTCCATGGGTTGTTTTCCTGTGTTGTGTGCCCTCATCCCCTAGTTAGCCTCTTTCTGAGCCCCTCCGTGGCCGCATGCCCACTTATCCTTTTTGCATTGTCTGTGCTGTTCGCAATAATCTACTCAGGCCCCTCTTTTGGGTAGTTGTGAACCTCTTTGTAGGTCTTGCCTCCCCGTTGACTTCTCCTGGCACTTAGAATCCCTTCTGTTTTTCATTTGAGATTTATGTCCTGCCTTTCATTGAGTGTTTCCTTCCATACAGTTCACTAAGATCCCTAAGGACATCCATGGTAAGAATCTAAGGACAGGGATGGTGCCTTAAGGCTCTTTGAAAGTCTCTACTTCAAGTATAAGACATTGCACAGAGTGGGTGCTTGTAAACACTTGTAAGACACATGAATACAACCCTTTGCAAGCTTTTCCCAATGTTCTTCCCTCTACCATTAAAATGGAAATAATGAGCTGGGGGCAGTGGCTCACACCTGTAATCCCAGCGCTTTGGGAGCTGGAGGTGGGTGGATCATCTGAGGTCAGGAGTTAGAGACCAGCCTGGCCAACATGGTGAAATCCCATCTCTATTAAAAATACCAAAATTAGCCGGGCATGGTGGCATGCCTCTGGAATCCCAGCTACTAGGAAGGCTGAGGTGGGAAAGCTGCTTGAATCCAAGAGGTGGAGGCTGCTTGCTGTGAGCCAAGATCGTGCCACTGCACTCCAGCCTGGGAGACAGAGCAAGAGCCCATCTCAAAAACAAATAATAAATAAAGAAATAAAAACAAAATGGAAATAATAGTAACTCATTTTTTCCCCAGAATTCCTGCAAAGGGATAACTTTTGGTAAATAAAAATTTTCCAAGACATGAATGAGTCATCAAGGTTTAATTTATTTCAACATTCATTCCCAAGAACAGTTTATTTGCTTTTCCACAGGAGTTTGCATTTTCCCTCTTGTGGAAATAGGTGGGATTTCAGGGCGGGCTGAAGAGGGAGCTATTGTATTCAGAGATCTGTGCATTCCCCCTGTAAGGGAGGCTGACAAGGATCATAGAACTCAATCCCTGCGTGCAGTAGGACCACCACGCAAATGCAGCCACACTTCCTATGCTGCTCTTCCCCTTTGCTCTCTTCCTTGGGGCTTCTTAATATCACTGTGTTCTTCCTACTGACACCCCTTGCTTCTCTCTGTCCCTGCAAAATGAGGTCTTATGAAGCTGGCCTGGTTTCAGCATCCTTGCTACCGCTTTCTAGCATGTTCCAGAAGAGGAGAGTCACAACCAATCTTGCCTTTTCTTCTGCATGCCTCCAGTGATGTCTGGTTGGATTCAGTCACCTCACTGGTATTTTCCCACAACAAAAATCCTTGGAGTAACTCTGTAAAACCCAGGTCAGTTCTTATAACTGAGATGATCCACTTTTCTGACTTTAATTACATTCTCATCATTTCCAATAAGTTTCTTTCTAAAATACCACTTTGAAGACACGTAGCTTCCTATCATTAAAAAAAATTTTTTTCATCCATTTAGTTCCAGGAATTGAATTTACTCATAGGCATCATTGCCCAACTTCATGTCTGAAGGATTTAAGACAAAGCATTTCAATCTGACATGATAGGTTGGAAAACCAAGTGCCAGTTTTCTACGCAAAGAATCAGAGATCCAGGCAACAGCTTCTTTGGCTCTGGCAAAATGGGAAAAGTATTGATTGAACCATTCTCTGGGCTCAGCCCCTGTGCCCACTAATTTGTAAGTTAGGCCGTGTTATTTGCATGTTTACAGTCTCAAACAGTTCATAGAAACATGCCATTTTGCCTTTTTAAAGCCAAATAATAACATGGCAAGAATTTGGCAGTTAAATGACATCCAGCTCTCTGATTTAAAGAGGCGGAAGGAAAGCCATTAGTCTCATATCCATCCTTAGGGGCAAAATACATCTTTAAGAAATTATGAGAGAGAATATTTCCATTTATAGAGCATTCAAGTTTGTTTTTTTTTCTGATGTGTCATGCTTAGTATCAATTATCAACTTTCCTTTCTCTTTGTGCTATCCTCAGAATTCTTCCTGAGAAGCTAACTTTAATCTTCTGCTTTATTTCAAAGCCTGTATTAGATTAACCTCTTTTTTTTTCTTTTCATTTCGGAATGACTAATTAGCAAGCAGAAATTAAATTTAAAAATTTAACTTCTCTGCACAGTAAATTTCCCAAGACCCTCAGACCCTGTAGGGAATATGGATGGATTCTCCTGTAAAGCCTTTATTTCATGTTGTATTGTGGTTTCCAGGAAGACAAAATGCAATTTGGACCACATCAACTTGGATAACATACTGGGTGTGTAAATCAACTCTTCTGTCCCTTCAGGGTGAGATTTCAGTGATTTTGAAGTCTAGAGTATTGGAAAGAGAAGAAGATACTGTCATAGCCTGATGGGCAAAGGAATTTGATAGAAAATACTGTAGATAATTGTAGAATTCAGGACGAGAAAGCCCAGGTATATACTCAAACTTTTTCATTTTAAAGATTAGGACAATGAGATGCAAACTGAATTATAGTGTCGAAGTCCGAAGATTTATACAGGTGTGGTTCGATTTCCCTGTTAGTACTTTCTCGAATGCACTGTCCTCTGGATACAGGCACAGGGATGTATGATCCAGTTTCATCAGCCTGGTCTAAATTTCAGTTAATTGCTCCTTCTTAAAAAGTGTCACCCCAAGTGTTCCTCAATACCACAGTTCATTCCTTTCTGATTTCCATTTGCTTCTTTTATCTCCCTTTCCCTCCCATCTTTTATTCTCTTTTGCTCTGATTGCATTTACTTAGTAAAAATGCCAACATCTTGAGCTTCCTGGTTAATGGGGACTTCTCTTGACTGTGGCCCCCGGCTCTGGTGTTTTCTGTCTCCTCTCAGGATCTGCCCACATCTCTGTGTCAAGCTTTCATCTCCCTCAGTCACTAGCCCAAAGGAACAAGGCTCCCTAACTCTTGCTACCAACAGATGCCAGTAGAAGATGGCTCCCTTTGTTCTATGTGAATTTAGATAAAATGTGTTCATTTTATACATGAATTGGTATCAAAAAGCAAGTTGGTTCTGTCTAAGAAAGCAAAGGCCTGAATAAGAGCAGGGGACGATATAATGATGATGTCACTGATAATAACAATACCTTGCATTTCTATTGTTCTTTCTAGCATGCAAAGCTCTTTCCATTTCATCATCTCATCCTATCATCACAGCCCTGGGAGATCAGTTAGGTCTATATTAGTTCTGCCATTTTATATGAAAACCAAGTCTTGGATAAGTAAACTGATATTCCTCAGGACCTCACTCCAGGAAAGACAAAATTGGTGTTGAAACCAATATTTTAAGACTCTGAGCCCCAGAATGTACTGCTTCTCTGGACTGCAGTCCAGTGAAATGGTGAATCAAAAAGATACCTCATTGTCAGGTAGTACAAGGTAATTATGTTATCACAAAGGTTTTGCGTAAACATACAGAGAAAACAAATGTTGACAGGCTGATAAAATGAGAATAGCTCACTAAAAGGAGATTGTGTAATCTCTCTTTAATGGAGGATTTATCTGAAGCAACAGGTTTCTAGTATTTTCTAAAGCATTCCAAACCCTGTTTCCAGAAGACAAGTTGGCAATAGGTATGAAAAACATTAAAGACATGACTAATGGTAATCTCAGACAAATTACTTAGCATCTCCAAAGTCGGTTTCCTCATCTGTAAATCGCAGGGCTTGGGGGAGGATTAAATAAAGTTTTGTAAAGTACCTGGCACAGAGAGTGTATTTGATAAATATTGTCAATGTTTTAAGAGTAATGATGACAATATTTTCACTTGTAAGAGGAAATAAACACAAAAATTTTGTGGTAAAGACATTCTTTGCTGTGTTTTCACAAGTAGAGTGAAAAGTTCGAAACAGCCTGATTCCAGCAATAGAGAATTGGTAGAATAGGGCCTGCTGGCATATCTAGCAGCCTAGATTATTATTAGGCAGTCATTTAAAAGGACATGAAATATATTATTACATGGCAAGATGATCATGATTTATTGTATTTTAAAAAACAAATTTAGAATATTAAATACAGTGTGCTTTTTTGATATAGATATGTGCGTGTGTATATATAAAATCTGGATGTTTACATCACTATGTTAACAAGAACTGACCCTGGAGAGAGAATTATGAATGCCTTTTACTTTCTTATTTTTGCTTATCTGTATCAAAATTTTTCAACAATAAACATGTACTTCATTTAAAATAAAATTATACTTGTTTTTAAATTTTAGGCTTTCTTAACTCCCCCTCTCTCCCTTAGTTTATCAGATCTGTGCTGCAGGGCAACAATATTCACTAGAAGCCAGTTAACAAGTATTAATACGTTTTTAGTATCTCCTATTGCCCAGGCACTGTTCTAACCAGATGGACAAAACTGCCCTCAGAGAGCTTAACTTTAGTGGAGGGAAAACCAAAATAAACACATGAAGAGAGAGTAGACCCCACATCCAGAGGCGATGAGAATTTCTATTCTTCCTAACAATCCTCACTTCCCACTCCTACAAGCACCCTGCAGTCTGAGATCCAACGTCATTTCTTTGGACAAAGGCCACTTATCTTGTAAAGCAAACAGTCTGCTTAAGTGTAACATGCTGTGTCAATATTGGTAATTTATACCTTGGTGTGAGTCATTTCCCAAGAGCAGATTATTTGACCGTGAAGGGAAAAGAGCTGGGAGTGAAAGTACACTGGAGAAAAGACAGGGGAGGAGAGTGGAGAAGGAATCTGGTTTCACAGCTTCCCATTTTCAGAAAAGTAGAGGATGTGAAAATGGGATGGGGTGGGGTGGCGTCTGGGTGTGCAGCCGACAGAGTGGGGAAGGAATGTGCAAGTGGGGTCAAACTTCACACATTTTTTTAGGTTTTCAGGAACTGATCTTTCAGCTTTTCTATAGATCCAAGCACAAATGTCACTTCCTCTCCTCTTTCCCTTTTCTTTCCACTTCCTCTTTTGTTCACTAGCAAATCCAAATACAACTTTTTTTTTTGAGATTGAGTCTCACTCTATCACCCAGGCTGGAGTGCAGTGGTACGATCTCGGCTCACTGCAACCTCCTCCTGAGTTCAAGCAATTCTCTCCTGCCTCAGCCTCCTGAGTAGCTAGGATGACAGCTGACTACCACCACACCCTGCTAATTTTTATATTTTTCAAAGAGACAGGGTTTTGCCACATTGGTCAGGCTGGTCTCGAACTTCTGACCTCAGGTGATCCACCAGCCTTGGCCTCCCGAAATGTTAGGATTACAGGTGTGAGCCACCACACGTAGCCAAATCCATCTTTTAAGTACTGTTGTGTGTTTTTTAAATGTTATATTTTAAAATTTTTGAGATGGAGTCTCTCTCTGTCACCAAGGCCGGAGTGCCATGACGCCATCTTGCTCATGGCAACCTCTGCCTCCTGGGTTCAGGTGATTCTCCTGGTTCAGCCTCCTGAATAACTAGGACTACAGGGCATGCACCACCACATTGGGACAATTTTTGTATTTTCAGTATAATATAGGGTTTCACCATGTTGACCAGGCGGGTCTCGAACTCCTGACCTCAAGTGATCCACCTGCCTCAGCCTTGCAAAGTGCTGAGATTGCAGGTATGAGCCACAGCACCCAGCCTAAGCGTAGTTTTAATGTTATCTGTGCAATAAGGCTTGATCATCCCACATTCTACCTCTTTCATCACCCCTAGTTGGGCAGAAATTCTCTGGATTCTCTGACATCACTTTATCAGATAACAATGCTCCAAGTTAATCCTATGCAACAATTAGTTTCTACATTGAGTTGTAGTTATAAAAGTAAGCACTGTCTTGCTTACAGGGGAGGATGATCATTAAGGGTAGGGTCTATGTCTATGAATCTTTGTAGGGTTCAAAACAACATTAAGGAAACACCACACTTAAGTCACTCTCCTTGTGGTGGCACAATGTGCAGTACATATTGCATGTTCAATAAGTATTTCTTGGATGAATTGAATGAATGTATGAATGAACGCAAAATGTGCTACTTATAGGTGCCACTCAGCCATCCATGCTGTGATTTGACTCAACAGCAAGCTGCCAGGGAAACAGCCAGATTAGATCCCATGACATTGCTATGCTCCATTCCTGCTCTCACTTCTGGACCACAACACCTGGAAGGAGACAGAACCCTGGATCTGGAAGAATTTGAGATGCTGGGCAGTATTTAACCAGATGGTGAAATAGAGGACTAGCTGCCAGTCTGATTGTCTCGGTGGAGCTCATACTGCAGTAATTATGTGATAGTCTTGTGTATATTAAAAGAATATCTGATTTCTTGAAGGCAGTGGAGAGTATGAGAAAGAAAAATATGCCCAGATGGAGACACTTCAAATACTAGCTAAGTGTTTAACAACTGAGTTGAATTTAATATGTTTCAGTTGCATCCCTGCTAGGAGTCTTTTTCCCTCCAACCAGACTCAATTGTCTTTTAGGGCGCTTGAGCTCTAGCAAGGACAGAGGGTTGAACCTCTGGCATGTATATTTATAGACTGTTAGAGACATGAGAGCAATCACAATTATTCCTGGAGTGAATTTCCTTCCCTCCTGTAACCCAAATAAACTTCACCCAGCAGTGTGGGTACTCTAATCCCTTCCTCACGCCTGCCATATCTCACACCCTTTATCGCTTCCCTAGCAACTGCACAGCATGGGGAGGCTATGAAAGGAACAACAATAAACAAAATGAATTACAACAAAGGTGTCTAGCTGGAAGAATTAGCACAGTGGAGGGTGGAGGGGTTTGATCTCACATAGACTTTTCTAGTATTTCTCCTTTTCTCCTCTCCGAAGACCCTTGGCTGTGTTAGTTCTCACAGCAGTATAGAGCTAGCATTGATAACACCCAGTTTTTAGAAAGCTAGCTCAAAGAGAGATCAGAGAGTTAAGAGTGACTTTTCCTAAGGCCAGGCGGGGTGGTTCACGCCTGTAATCCTAGAACTTTGGGGGCCGAGGCACGTGGCTCACTTGAGGTCAGAGACCAGCCTGGACAACATGGTAAAACTCTGTCTTTGCTGAAAATACAAAAAAATGTAGCCAGTCATGGTGGTGTGTGCCTGTAATCCCAGCTACTGGAAGGCTGAGGCACAAGAATTACTTCAGCCCAGGAGGTAGAGGTTGCAGCGAATTGAGATTGCGCCACTGCACTCCAGCCTGAGCGATAGAGTCAGCCTCTCCCCTCACCAAAAAGAGTGACTTTTCCTAAATCATTAGGCTTGACCCAAATTATTTTTTCAGACATTTTACATTTTATTCTGTTATTATTCTTTATTTCCAGTATTCCAATGGTGCCACAATACCAGATACACTCACAGAGAAGGTGGTATTTGTTACATTTTAAAAGGACTAGTCTTAATACATGTTAGAGCTGGGGCATCTGGTCCTGCTTTGTATAATTTCCTCACTCTATTCCACATGACATATAGTTCTTTGTTGGGATCTTTTGTTGTTGTTGTTTAGTTCCTTATCAAGAGTGACTAAATTATAGCAACATATACCTGCGGGATATGATGTAACCATTTTCCTTCCTCATCCAACATTTATTGTCTTCCGGCACTGATCTAGGCCTTTGGAATACCGAATACACGGGTGAAAACCTGTGCACACCTCTTAGTTGGGAGAACAGTAAATACTAACTATAGTAAATTAAGTAAGTTACATAACATATTAGAAGGTCACTCCTCTTTATTTAAAAAAATAAAATGGAGTTAAGGGGGAGGAAGAGTGGGACATAACATTTTAAATTTAAAATAGGGTTTGCAGGGTGGGCCACACTGAGAAGGTGACGTTTGACCAAAGGGTTGAAGGAAGTGAGGGACAGGGTGACCTGGGTTTTTTGTGGAAGGGTTTTAGACAGAGGGGCCCAGCTGTGGCAAAGTCCCCTGGTTGTTGGCAGCGTGCCTGGTGTGTTTGTGGCGGAGTGTGAGCAGGAGCTCAGGCTGGAGCATGGAATGCATGCGAGAAGGAGTAGGAGCTGCGGCTGAGGGGCAGCCATGGGGTGGGCGTGTCAAGTTAAAAGAGGACTTTGACTTTGAGGCAAATGAGACTGTTCAGAGGATGTCAGTAGGGAAGGGATGTGCATCTTTTGTTTTAAAAAATCTTACAAAGGACAGGAAGAACATTTAGGAGGCTACCATGATGATCTGGGCTAGAGATGGTGAGGCTCCCATCTGGTGGTGGCCCTGGATCGGGGGAGTGGTCAGATTCGGGATGTATTTTGAAAGTATTGCTAAAGGATTTCCTGATGGATTAGATGTAAAGAAAAAATAATCGCAATATGATACATATGTATGTTTGCTTGATTATAATGAAGCATGGTAGATAGACTACATATCAAACCATTAATAACAGTTACCTGGAGGGCAGGGAAGGTTGGAAGGAGAGGAGACTTGGCCTTATAGGTAAGTGTACATTTCAATATTACTTAGCCTGTTGCAAATCACACTGTTGTTTTTGTGGTTTTAAAGCACAACCCAACAACTTATTTGTAAAAAGACTATCCTTGATGCTCATGCGACTTAACCTTCTCACCTCTGTTTAAATCTTGGTGGGGCTCACTCAGTAATTTGTCCCTGGCCTATTCCCCAATGCCAAAAGCAGAGCTTTGGCTGTCCATGCTGGATTTTTCCACCATCTGCCAAGTGCTTGGCACTGTAGAGAATAATGTGTACCTTTTGGCCCCACATATATTAAATACAAATAAAGAGAGAGAAAAACCCTTCTCTGAACACTTTTGTTGTCTGTGGTGGCACTGAAGGCTAAAGAGAAATGCCGCAAGCAATTTTGCCAGCTGAATGCCTGTGGGTACACACAGTTGCTTCTTAATACCTAGCACCATTACCACAGAACAAAAAATCAGGCGTGATCCTCCCCAGTCTCTAAGCCATGAGATGGAGGTTCAGAGATGGGCTTGCTGACATTTACTCTCCCTTGAAATTTCTTTCTTACATTTTGTTTTCTCTCTCTTTCTTTTTAGTTATTGCAAGTCTGATGAAGCAGAGATGAGGCTCAGAGGAGACAGCTGCTGCTTTGCCCTGTGACTGAGGTCCTCCGAAATCTTTCCTGCTTTGCTTACAGAATTATTATCATGGTGAAAGGAAGGAGTGCTTTCCAAAGTGTGAAGAGTTATGTCGTGATTGTTTATCCCTTCCATGTGGGATGGGGAGAGTCAGGGAGGGTCAATTTGCTCTCCACGTTCAGCATAAAAATAGCTCCAATGAGCTAAAAAATACTTGTCATCCACACAGAGAAATCTGCAAGTCCTCACCATGGAGCTTTGAAAAGGAGGTCACAGAAATATCTGGAGCAAAGGACTTCCTCTCACCTGTCTCACCCAATAGCAATTTTAGAGTAAAGATTTCTTACTCCTAGGCCAAGATCTATGTTTTTGCAATTTTGCATCAGATTTTGTTCTGTATTCCGCTTACTCTGCTTAAATGCACATGCAAATGAGGCACTCAGCATCACTCCCCATGAACCCAAGATTCTTCAGGGCACGTTGGCGCATCCTCATACCGAGGGGGACAGTTCGGACCCTCCTTGTTAAGTGTGGCTTATTCTTCACCAGATTTGCCAGAGCCTCCCAGGTGGTATTCCCGCCCAATGCTGCCACTCTGCACAGATGTGCTATTTGGTACCATGCTACTCTTGACCTTTTTGTCTCCTAGTGGTGGTTTAGTTTGTGATGAGTTAAACAATTCCCTTTTAATAATTGTACATGACTTCTATTTATATTTGCTTTTTCGAAAGATGTTTTAGTTGCTGAGGCAAGCCTTTTGTAAGTTCTCCGTGCTGTGGGTCTTGAGTTTACAAAGCACACTGGCTTTGCTCACCCTTGGTTGTCTCTTAGGCTTATAGCAATGTGCTTCTTTTCCTTTTCTCCTTGTTTCCTTTCAATATGTACAGATTCAGTTGTTGCCAAATCTTTAATCCCAGAACTTCTCTTATTTGTGACAAAGCTCCTAATTTCTTCCTTAAGCTCTGTTTTAGATTTTTTTTTTTTACTTTTACATTTTTATTTATTTTTCCCATTGATTGTACATATTAAAAGAAATCAAAGGCTGGTTCCTGTTCCCATCTATTCTAATGAAGGGCATATTACTCTGCTACTAAAATAAAATGAAACTATGTTTCTAAAGAGTATGCTGGCTCTGAGAACTTGGATACCTTCTCAAACTGTCTTAGTTTACCCGCTTGGAACTGTAACTCTGGGGCAAAACTGATTTTGACTCTAATGCTTACTCATTATATAGTCTATTTGTTATTGACCCAGCTTTCAAACTACACAGGCCTCTCGTTCTTCCAACTTAACTTCATTATTATTATTTTTCTTTTTTGAGATGGAGTCTTGCTCTGTCACCTAGGCTGGAGTGCACTGGAGTGATCTTGGCTCACTGAAGCCTCCACCTCCCAGGTTCAAGCAATCCTCCTGCTTTAGCCTCTAAAATAGCTGGGACTACAGGAGCACACCACCATGCCTGGCTAATATATATATATATATGTGTGTATATATATATATATACACACACACACACATATATATACACATATATATATACATATACATATATATATGCATATATATATATATATATATTTTTTTTTTTTTTTGTATAGACAGGGTTTCACCATGTTGGCTAGGCTGGTCTCGAACTCCCAACCTCAGGTGATCAGCTCACCTCGGCCTCCCAAAGTGCTGGGATTACAGGCATGAGCCATCACATCCAGCCTTCATTATGTTTTTGATCTCAGCTCTGTACTTAATCATTTTAGTACCACAGTTAATCATTTTAGTACCTCAGTTCACAATAACTGAAATATTCAGTTATTCAGTGGGATGTGGTCTTAGTCAGTTTAGGCTGCTATAGCAAAATTCCTTATACCATTTAATTTATAAACAATAGAAATTCATTGTTCACTGCTGGGTGTGGTGGCTCATGCCTGTAATCCCAGCACTTTGGGAGGCTGAGGTGGGTGGATCACCGAGATTGGGAGTTCAAGACCAGCCTGGCCAACATGGTGAAACCTTATCTCTACTAAAAATACCAAAATTATCAGATGTGGCTGTACATGCCTGAAATCCCAGAAATCCCAGCTATTCCGCATGCTGAGGCATGAATCTCTTGAACCCGGGAGGTAGAAGTTGCAGTGAGCCAAGATTACACCATTATGCTCTAGCCTAAGTGATAGAGTGAGAGTCTGTCTCAAAAAAAAAAAAAAAAGAAAGAAAGAAAGAAAAAAGAAATGCATTGCTCACAGTTCTAGAGAGGCTGGGAAGTCCAAGATCAAAGTGCCAGCAGACCCAGTGTCTGCTGAGGGCCCATTCTTCATAGATGGCTATGTTATGTCCTCACATGGCTGAAAGGAAAGGCATCTCTCTGGGGCATTTTTTTTTTTAATAGGATATTGGTCCCATTCTAGAAAATGGAGCCCTCATGACCTAATCATGTACCAAAGGCCCCACCTTCTAATATGATGATTAGGTTTCAAGATATGAATTGGGGTGAGGGCTGGGAACAATCAGACCATAGCAGGTGTGTGGGAGATAGTTGTGAATTATGAAATGTGTTTTTATCTTCAGAGAAGAGGGTCTGCTAAGGTAAAACTATTACTATGGTTGTTTTAATTAATAATAATTGACACCTCAGCAACCCGAACATATATAGACTCTCCCCTGCCAGTCTTTTAACTTCTGCTTATAATGTGTTGTGGCATAGGTTTTCTGTGCATCAACTAAGTGCACACTCTGGTGGAAAGACTCCTACAGGATCTAACTTGAGTTTTGGCCTTGCTTGAACATGCATGAAGTCAGCCAAATCAATTGATCTTATCTTGAAGCCTGTAGAATCCATAATCCAGAAAAAAATGAAAAATGATAATTTTACCAGAAAAGAGTTTTCATCTTTTGAGAGAAGATATTTGGGGAAAATTATCCATAAACTTCCATAATTTCAGGTGATTGTCAACTCTTTACTCACTTTTCTGCAATGTTGATAAGGATAATATTAAGGAATTATAAATTAATGTATTTATAATTGTTTCTGAAAAAAATAAAGAAAGGAAGTTAAATAATGAAATTACTTTCCCAATTTTGGAGACCATTAGGGGTCTAAAATAAAAATGTTAAAAGTCTATCTTGCCTAAAACTTTCATAAATTTCTAGTAAATCAAAGTCATAAATATGATGGTTAAAAGCATGGGTTCTGAAGCCAGAGTGTCTGGGTTCCTAGGTTGTCTGTGACACATGAGTGACCTTGGGGAGTTGCTTAACATCTATTTTCTCATCTGTAAAATGGGAACGATAACAATATGCAACTAATAAGGCATTTGAGAATATTTAATAATGATTATTCTTTCTTGAGCATGTTCTGCTTACTGAACACTTTCTGTTTCTAAGCACTTAATTTTCACAACAACTTCAGGAGTGTTATTGGTATAAATAAGTGAAGCCATGCATGTAAGGCCCTGAAAACTGTGCCTGGCTATTTTAAGACTCAATCAAGACTATTTAGTATTTTGCATCTATAAAGAGGATGCAAAGTGAAGTCAGCATGCCTTGGAGTGAAATAAAGAATTTAATGGGGTGTGAGAGGATATTTCAATATAAGGCAATATCCATGAATCTTACTTATGAAAGGAGTTCATTTGAATTGGTCATCAAGCTCCCGCTAAATGAAATCAGCTGGAGAGCTATAACTTAAGGTAATAATTAAAGGGAGAATTAAAACACAGAGGCCTCACAGAATGCTATGCATACTGGCTTTTACTTTCCTTCTTTCTAAATTCGCCCTAAGAGTATATTGGATTAAAATGGTGAAAAAGCAGTGACCCACGAGTTTGTAGGCAGTGTGAAGCAGGCTGGATAAAATTCAAAGTGATGAAGGAGTTTAAAAAATGCAAAGGCAGACTTCCAGTTTCTGGTCCAGCACATAAGGATCTTTGAAGTCACCACTCTGTCCTAACAAGTAAAATGTTGAACAGGCTGAAAAATAAATGACCGAAGTGAGGTCACAGGGCAAACTGCTGTCCTCCAATTGGAGATACAGACAGGCAAATACAGAGAATCACAACTTACCAGAGCAGAAACCCAGGAGCAGAAACTTCCATGGGAATCAGTGCTGGGGTAGAATGACTTAAACTGTGATGGCTCAATGCTGGAGGCTCAATCTGGACAACTCTGAGTTAAAAACCTCTGGGGGATCCAGTCATGGAAGGGCGGTGGCGCACTTTTCTCAATTTTACCTCTAGTAACATAACCAGATTCTCACAGTGACTATTGGAGACAGAGTCCCTCATACTTCTGGCAGGGAGAGGGAAAAAATCTCTTTTGAAAGATGCCAGAGCATTTTGTTCTTCTTCACAAGGCCTGTCCTCAGGGAAACTGTTTAACCAGAGCCTAACTCGCTGGGATTTTACCAGAGCCTAACTTACCTGGAAGAAGGGAATTATCTACCTCTAGCCCACTCTAGCCACCCTGTCCCACCTGGGAGTGGGGAAAACTGACAAGCATTTGTAAAGTTCATAGTCTAGAGGCACAGGCTCATTAAAAGACTTTTACCTAGTTATAAGACTATAGGATGTTTCTCCTTCCTCCACAGCTTCCTACCACATGTCAAATGGCCCATTTGCAGCAGTTCCTTTTTCCCAGTACCTCATGTCTGACTATCAAAAATTTACAAGGTATACTGAAAGGCAAACAACACAGTTTGGAAAGACAGCCAGTATCAGAACCAGACTTAGATATGCCAGGGGTGTTGAAATTATCAGACTGGGAATTTAAAATAACTATGATTAAAATGCCAAGAACCTAATGAATAAAGTAGATAGCATGCAGAAATGGTTGGGCAATGCAAGCAGAGAGATGGAAATCCTAAGAAAAAATTTAAAAGAAATACTAGAGACCAAAATACTGTAACAGAAATAAAGATTGCTTTTGATAGGCTTATTAGCAGACAGAATGAGGTTGAGGAAGAATCTCTGAGCTTGACAATTTCTCAATAGAAACTTCCAAAACTGAAAAGCAAAGAAAAACTATTGAAAAATAAAAAACCCAGAACACAATATCCAACAACTGTGAGACATCTAAAAAGGTATACCATGCATAATGGGAATACCAGAAGAAGAAGAAAGAGAGAAAGAAACAGAAGAAATATTGGAAGCAATAATAACTGTGAATTGACCTGGCTCACACCTGCAATCCCAGCACTTTGGGAGGCCCAGGCAGTTGGATCACTTGAGGTCAGGAGCTCAAGACCAGCCTGGCCAACATGGTGAAACCCCATCTCTACTAAAAACACAAAAAAATTAGCCAAGAGTCGTGGTGGGCACCTGTCATCCCAGCTACTCAGGAGGTTGGGGTAGGAGAATTGCTTGAAACTGAGAGGCAGAGGTTGCAGTGAGCCAAGATCGCATCACTGTACTGCAGCCAGGGCAACAGAGCAAAACTCTGTCTTAAAACAAAAAACAAAAAACAACCTGAGAATTTCCCTCAGATTAATGTCAGACACTAAGCTCAACCTGATAAAAGATGTCTATGGAGACCCCACAGCTAACATCATATTCAATGATAAGAAACTAGAAGATTTCCCACCAAGATCAAGAACAAGGCAAGGATAAATCTTTTCACCACTCCTTTTCAAGGTCATACTGGAAGTTCTAGCTAATGCAATAGGATAACAACGGAATTAAAAGGTATGCTGATGAGGATAAAATAAATAAAACTTTCTTTGTTCACAGATGATATGATTGTCTGTGTAGAAAATATGAAAAAAAATCAACCAAACAAAAACCCTTCCTGGAACTGATAAGTAATTATAGTAAGGTTGTAAGATAAGGTTAATATAAAAAAGTAATTGCTTTCCTTTATACCAGCAATGAACAAATAGAATTTGAAATAAAAAAAATAATACTATGCCATTTAAATTAGCACCCTCAAAATGAAATACTTAGGTGTAAATTATAATAAAATATGTAAAAAATCTATATGAAGAGAAACACAAATTGCTTTAAAGAATTAAAGAACATACAAACCACAAAAAGAAGAAAAAAAAGAATTAAAGAACAACTAAATAAATGAAGAGTTATTCCGTATTCATGGATAAGAAGACACAAGAGTGTCAAGATGTCAGTTCTTCTCAACGTGGTCAGTAGATTCATTGCAATCCCAATCAAAATCTAGGCAAGCTATTTTATGAATTTTGACAAACTAATCCTAAAGTTTCTATGAAAAGGCAAAAAGCCTAGAATAATCAACGTGATATTGAAGGAGCAGAACCAGGTTGGAGGACTGCCATTACCTTACCTTAAGATTTACTGTAAAGCATCAGACTCACAGCAGATCTCTCAGCAGAAACCCTACAAGCCAGAAGAGAGTGGGGGCCAACATTCAACATCCTTAAAGAAAAGAATTTTCAACCCAGAATTTCATATCCAGCCAAACTAAGCTTCATAAGTGAAGGAGAAATAAAATCCTTTATGGACAAGCAGAGGGACATTACATGGTGGTGAAAGGATCAATACAACACGAAGAGCTAACGATCCTAAATATATACGCACCCAATACAGGAACACCCAGATACATAAGGCAGGTTCTTAATGACTTACAAAGAGACTTAGACTCGCACACAATAATAGTGGGAGACTTTAACATTATACTGTCAATATTCG
>CAUYLG010000884.1:0-41157 GCA_963573385.1 Cacajao melanocephalus
AGCAGAAACCCTACAAGCCAGAAGACAGTGGGGGCCAACATTCAACATCCTTAAAGAAAAGAACTTTCAACCCAGAATTTCATATCCAGCCAAACTAAGCTTCATAAGTGAAGGAAAAATAAAATTTTTTGAGAACAAGCAAGAACCCAGAGATTTCATCACCACCAGGCCTGCTTTACAAGAGCTTCTGAAGGAAGCACTACACATAGAAAGGAACAACCAGTATCAGCCATTCCAAAAACATACCAAAAAGTAAAGAGCATCACCACAATGAAGACTATACATCAACTAATGGGCAAAACAGCCAGCTAGCATTAAATGGCAGTATCAAACGCACATATATCAATATTAATCCTAAATTTAAATGGACTAAATGCCCCAATCAAAAGTCACAGGCAGGCAAATTGGTTAAAAAGCTAAAATCCATCAGTATGCTGTATCTAGACCCATCTCACATGCAAGGATACACAAAGACTCAAAACAGAGAGATGGAGGAAGACATACCAACCAAATGGAGAGAAAAAAGAAAAAAAAAAAACCAGAAGCTGCAATTTTCGTCTCTGATAAAACAGACTTTAAAGCAACAAAGACCATAAGGAACAAAGAGAGACATTACATGGTGGTGGAAGGATCAATGCAACAAGAAGAGCTAATGATCCTAAATATATACGCACCCAATACAGGAACACCCAGATACATAAAGCAGGTTCTTAATGACTTACAAAGAGACTTAGACTTTCACCAGTTTTTAAATTCAATCTATTGAAAAAATATTTACCTTTTAATTTAACCAAAATAGCACTCAGAAATAGTTGAAAAACCCTAGAATCTTGGATGATTTTTCATTTGTCCTTTTACCATTTCAAGTAATTGGCATCAATACAAATGTGTAGCCCTGAGTGCATTGTGTTGCTGGGCAAATTATGGCTACATATTACGCCTTCTCAAAATTGAATTCAAATAGTTATTTCTTTAGAAAATCATCGGTGTTTATGGTTACTAAGCTTCTTTTTAGTAGTAAAAATGTCACTTTGGTACTCTAATGGCTATACACATAAGTGTGTAATACCTAATACTTGTACATAAGTTGAAAGTTTTCAGTGTGTCAAGGGCACCTGCTAGCAGACAAAATAAGGCCAGGTTGTAGAAAAACATATGCTTATCAGAAATAAATCAATGTTATGGGTATTAGCAGTCTTTCCCCATGCTGACTGTGGGGCACAAAAGCAAGGTCAAACCTCCTAAATTATAGTAATTGGAGAGCAAGGACAATAAAGCCATTTCTTTCTTAGGAAAAGCTTAGTTTCACAAAAGCATATTTTTTTCAGTCTTCTCAAACAAATAACTGTAGAATTTTCAGGCAGTGGCCCCTGAGAAGCATTAATGGAGTCACAAAAGGCAGCTATATTAAAGGCAGCCCAATGCCAATTGGGCTAACAGCTTGTTCTGTGTCATGTGAAGCCATGCTTTGTGAATTGAATTTTTCTTTTGATACTTTGAGCTCTGAGTCTGTCACTCAAAGAGGATCATCCATCACTTAAACAGATGTAATTTGCATTTTCTGTCTTAGCCTGGAAATCAATTGAAAGTGATGGAAGGAACAGGAAATTCTATTTGTGCCTTAAAGAAGCCTCTCATCAGTTTTGTCAAAAATAGACCTATGCAACAATCTTACATGTTCTTCACATGTACCCCAAAACCTAAAATGCAATGAAAAAAGAAAAACTAAAAAAAAAAAAAAAAGAGAGAGAGAGAAGGCGTTCACTATGCTGAGCTTAGCCTACCTCGCCAGTATCTCCAAGTCCCAACTCAAATCATTAATTACAGAGTGATCTCTTTGTTTTCTTCCAAATAAGGTAGGTGGCTTCCTGTCCTGTATATTTGCATATACTATCTCATTACTCCTGGCTGACATTCAGCTTGTTGAGGCAACCTGATGTAGTACTTAAGAACTTCACCCTGGAACCAGACAGCCTGTATTCAAATCCCAGGGCTGCCACTTACTGTTCTTTGGTGGTTACTCACTTTGCGTCTCTGTTTCCACATCTGTAAAGTGGAGATAATAATATTACCTTTCCATAAAATTGATGTAAAAATTAAATAATATGTATAAAAATTTAAAAATAAGACCTGGAACAGAGTGTCATATATGTGTTTATTCTATTATATATTCAAATTCTTTTACATCTTCCAAGTGCTAATTTGACTGTATAATCCTGAATAATTATTGTAGTCCTTTCAGATTATGACTTCTTCCATAATTTTTTTTTTTTTTGAGATGGAGTCTTTCTCTGTTGCCCAGGCTGCAGTACAGTGGTGCAATCTCAGCTCACTGCAGCCTCTGCCTCCCAGGCTCAAGCGATTTTCCTGCCTCAGCCTCCCAAGTAGCTGGGATTACAGGCACAGGTGCCTGCCACCATGCCAGCCTAATGTTTGTATTTTTAGTACAGATGGGGTTTCACCATGTTGGCCAGGCTGATTTCAAACTCCTGACCTAAATCATTATACACTTTGTAGTAAACTGCTTCAGCATCTGATTTTTAAATTATTCATATTTTATTTAAATTTCTTGGATAATTTTTCATTGGGTCAGTTATTTATTCTTTTTGTTAATCTATGACATTCAAAACAAAATCCAAACACACATAATATGGAAGAAATTTGGACAAATCAGTTCTATAATAATCTGGGTGTCTTTATTAGGTTGCATGAATTTTCTCGCATAAAAGAGTTCTTGGGATTTCAAATAGTTTTCATTTTATGCAAATATTTCCTAGTTCAATATAAATGGCATTTATGATAAACTATGGGATTTTTGTTGCTGGCTAGACAAAGGTTAAAAATAATAATTTTCTTGCCTATTTAAAGGCTTTCTTATTTTTTAAATTTTTTAATTTAAATTATTTTAAATTTACAGAAGAGTTGAAAAAGTAGTATAGAGTTCCTGCGTACCATTTTTACAGCTTCCTCCGATATCAGCATCTTACATAACCATGCTACCTTCATTAAAACTAAGAATTTAACATTGGTGCATTATGACTAACTAACCAGTCAGACTGTATGCAGATATCAGTAATTAATGTTTACACTTGTGTCTTTTTCCTGTCCTGGATCCAATGCAGGATACCACATTAATTTTTTGTCATCATGTCTCCTAGTCTCCTCTAACCTGTGATGGCTTCTCAGTCATTCATGACTTTAACATTTTTGAAGAGTGTTGATCAGGTATGCATTTTGTAAATCACCTCTCAATTCTGATCTGTGTGATGGTTTCTTGTAACTGGGCTGGGGTTATACATTTAGAGGGAGAATACCATAGAAATGAAGTCCCTTTTCATCACATCAGGAGATATAAGCCATAACATGAATTATTATTGGTGATGTTAATCTTAATCACTTTGTTAGTGAGATATTTGCTGCATTTCTCCATTGTGATTAATGTAAATAATACTTTTAATCATAGCAGGTGCTTACTTCCTGATTAACAGCATGAACTTTGTAACAATAAACAAATGAACATTCATTCAAGAACCAATAAAG
Organism: Cacajao melanocephalus; assembly: GCA_963573385.1. NCBI lineage: Eukaryota > Metazoa > Chordata > Mammalia > Primates > Pitheciidae > Cacajao > Cacajao melanocephalus. Next base: position 3,541 of record CAUYLG010000884.1, read on the forward strand.
TTAATAATGTCAATATTGTATGTTTTGGTATAACCATCGGTTATTTATGAATTACACTGTTATTTATGAATGATTGCTGATACATCTCTCCTGAGTACTTTTAGCAGCTGAGCCATAAAAAATGCAAGAAAATAGATGAAAAGAATTCTTAAAAGCCCTGCTGCTTTTATTCTCTATTACAGCGGGGAAATTGATGAAAAGAGAGACATGAGAACACATCTATTCTATTTATTTCTAATAAAGTACAAGTGGATACAATCACTACATTCATTTTAGAATATGTTTATCAGTATCTTTAGCAGTAATGGATTTATTTCTTTTGTATTACTTTGAAAAATTAAAACCAGGACAATAATGCTTTGATGGTTTTTAATCTCATTTAATCTCTCTTTCAAAATACCTTACTGAGCTGTCATCGTCTTGGCCAAGAACAATAAAGCACTCTTTGTCTCAGACATTTTCCAATGCTATTATCCTCCTTCATTTTTTCAAAATAAAAGCATCTACATATGGATATATAACCAGGTTAAGTACACAGGGTATACATAAAACTTATATCACATGTGTTCAGTATTTCCTAAAATCTTACAGTCTAGGTGGGAAAACAATGTTTATTCAAAAAAACAGCCAGTAAAGCCATAATAACATGGAAATTAAGCTACGTCTTTTATAAAAGGGGAGAAAAGACTATTTTAGGAAGTATGAATAAAGCAGTAGGGGTAGTGGGGTAAAAGTGAAAGTAAGCATTGGAAAGCTAAAATAAATCATTGAAATCTAATATATAAAGTAACAGGACACAAAATAAGAGCCTTTTCTGAGTCATTAATCAATCAGTATTATACTGAGTAAAAATTAGCTGAGTAATTTTCTTATTTCCAAAGAATTATCAATTTTGGCAGGAGGTAATTAACATAATTAATAAGGCCTCTTAATAGGTACTAATGGCTAATCTGTAATTTGTATTTTTAGACAGTGATCTAAATGAGTAGACATGATGAATAAAATTGGATATTGGGGAAATACTCTGAATTTTGTTACATTCTTCAACACAGATTTTAAGAAACATCTATTTTAACTAGTAAATTGACAGGACTTAATTCATTAAATGTAAATCAATGGCCACTAATTATTAGACACCCCAAACACCTAAAAAAATGGCACTGCTTGTTTATATCTTAAATTTAATTTCACTTCATATTAACAATGTTTAATCTAATATGGATCTATTCTGTATGAGAGTCCCTGTTTCAATATGATTCTTTTTACATGGCACCCAATGCAATACTATTTGAGTGGTACATTATATAGTTTAAAAGCTTAAAATTAATATTTTTTATTTTTTATATTTTTATCAATGTATCATAGCTGTACATATTTTTTGTGAATATATGAGATATTTTGATACTTGTGTACAATATATAATGATCAAGTCCAGATGGTTGGGATATTCATCCATGACCTCAAACATTTTTCTTTGTGTTTGGATACTATAATTTTCTCTTCTAGTTCTTTTGAGATACACAATAAACTATTGTTAAATATAATTTTCCTACTGTACTATCAAATAGCATAACTTATTCCTTCTAACTGTATTTTTGTACCCATAAACCAATTTCTCTTTATTTCCATTCCTTTCCCCTAAGATATGCCTTAATATTCTCTAAATCAGAAAAGATACCATTGTATAAAATAAGAAACTAAGGCTTAAAGGCTTTTAATGTGTTGCCAAAGTTCAAAAATCTGTAAGTGGCAGACATAGATATCAAAACAAGGTCAAATGGTTTAAAATGTGGTGGTGCTGTATGTTCATATTTCAATCAGCACAAGTAAAATATAAGGTTGTCCAAGAAATCAGATACGTCATATTTAGTTCTTTATTTAAATCTCATTTAGAAGTAGCAGGAAATTAGAAAAATGTTTACCTTGGAGCTAGAGTAACATTGGAAGTGCTGGGATAATTGTTTGACTGCAATGTGGGAATCTACTAAAATGTTTTATCAGTAGTGTAGTGTTTGGCATTGATCTCTGGTCATGTGCCAGGCCTGATTAGAGAAGAAAAATCCTATCCCCCATAAGTGTTGCAAGAATTAGTGAGTAGGCACAAACGTGAGCCAGTGGAGCACTCCTGGAATTTGATTTTGAAGGTGGCTTCATTAAGGAAGCTAGACATATTGCTGGATAAGTAAGAAGGCTTTTAGTTTTTTGTTTGTTGGTTTGTTTATAACAAGATATGGGTTTTACCACCATAGTGGGCACCCTGAGTTTGGGGGGCTAGAAAAACTTGCTGTTCGGTGGCATCTATAATCTTGGAGATGGTGATGGCCAGCTCACAGCAAAATGGAAAGGCCTTAGTTTTCTTGTCAGATAGAAGAGGAAGAAATAGAGGCTAAGGAAAATGGACATGCTGGAATGGATATATTACGTCAAAGCCAGAAGGTCCACCAAAGGACAGTGTTCCTTGGGGGGACACAAATAACCCTCCATTTATTGATACAACCAAGAATGTGATGATGTGAAAAGTGGCACCGTCTCTGGGAATTTGGGCTTGCTTTCTTCTGTCAGCCAGGATTGATGATAAGAAAGGCAGTCACAGATTTGTTTTTGCTAAAACCCAAGGTAGGGCCCCAAAGTAATAGAGAGCAAGTGGCTCCACTTTGGCAGAAGACATAAACTGCAATTATCTTCATGATTGGAAATATCGAAAGGGCTGCCAAGGAGATTTGATTCTCAGAGAATTATGGGAGATGATGAACAAAACATGCTGTCTCTAGGAGCAAGTTCGATGGGTTACTACTAACATCTAAAATCAAATGGAAGAAATAATGGAGAAACTGCCCACTGATTGTGTCCACTCCATTTAAAAGTCTTGCTCCTTTGTTGATCAGTTCCTAAACATGAGTCAATGTTCAGAATTAGGACCAATTGTCTGAAGAGGTGGCTATGATCATAAGAGAAAAAACACTGTACCACTATGGCAAGTATTTACCGCAATGATTTTCACATGCCTTTCCCTGTAGGACCTGTGGTCATTTGCTGCGGTGACTGAATGTTAGAGAAAGGAGAATAGTGTATTTCCAAGATAACTAAACACTGTGTCTGAGTTGATATTCCTATCTGGAAACCCAAATCACCATCATGGCTTCATCGTTAAATTGTGTATGGGAACAGCTAATGACAAATGTCCTAACTGAACTCTGTTTTACAGGGGGCCCACTGAGTCTGTGGACCCTCCTAGGGATCATTTCTTCACTTCCTGAGTGCATAATTGGAATCCATGTGCTAGGCAGTTTGAGAAACCACCACAGTAGTTCCCAGGCATATGTGGAAATCTCTGAAACTGTTATCAGCCCTCCCCTGACTGGAAAGTATATAGAAAACAATATTATACATTAGGGTTGAGGGATGGTAAATATTGGTGTTAGGGATCTAAAGAATGTAGGGTCAGTTGTCCCTGTCATATCTCCATTTAACTAACCAATATGGCCTCTGAAGGAACTTAGAGAATTCTGCAGATTGTAGACTACACAGGATTCATCAAGTAGTACCCTTGAAAGTAGCTGCTATGATATTATTGCTAGAATAGATTAATAAGAACTCAAGTACAGTGTACATGCCATTGATTCACATAGTGTGTTCTCTTACATTCCAATTAAGAGAAGAAATTGCTCCCATTCTAGTGGGACAAATAAAAATATTCATTTAGACTTTTGTCTTAGAGTTATAATAATTACGTTACTCTTGTCATAATATAGACTAGAGATCTGGACAGACTGGTGATCTCACTAAACATCAAATGAATCCATTGTGTCAAGGATGTATTGATTAGACAACAAAAGGTAGTACACACCGAAGCACTGGGTTAGACACAAGAGCTCCATGGGGTACAGGATAACATACGTAGCATTCAGGGAACTGACACTTTAGTGGTATTTTTAGGAGTGAAAGGGACACAAGCATGTATAATTTAATTTAGATCCAATTAAGTTACAAATGTTCTAGATCTTCCATCTCCTCATACAAAGAATAAAGCAAATACCTGAAAGGCATCCTTGGGTTCTGTAGACAATACATTCTATACCCAGGAATAATGTTCCAGCACATATATCAGATGACATAGAAAGCTACCAATTTTGCTGTGTATAGAATTCTAGGATGAACTACCTTTCTTTCTGTGAAAACACAACCCACTGTTTTCTCACCTGCATTTCTTTCCAGCAAGAAATCTGCTATCATCATCTTTCTCCATGTGAAATGTGCTTTTCCCCTGGCTACTATTAAAATTTTCTCTTTATCAATGGCTTTAAGCACTTTATTATGTGTCTCAAGCTAGTTTTCTTCATGTGTCATGAGCTTGGGTTTCATTGAGTTCAAATTCTGAAAATGTCTAGACATTATTTATCTAAGTATATGTTTTTTGCTCTTTTTCTCTTTTGGGGGGACTCTGATTTCACCTATATTAGCCTGCTTGAATTGGCCCACAGATACTATGGTGTGATGGTGGGTTTGTTTTTTTTTTCAGTCATTTTACTCTATTATTTTGACTTTTTTTCTTTAATATGTCTTCAAACTCACTAAAGTTAGCTTTAGCAGCTTTTAATCCCATCTACTGTATTTTTCACCTTAGGCATTGTAGTTTTTACATCTGCACATTTGAATTAGGCTATACTTATATAGTCCATAACTTTACTAATATTTTAACATATGGACTATAGTAATAATTTCCATTTTAAGTTCTTTCTCTCCTAACTTATTAGGGTCAATCTTAATACCTTTCTGTTTATTATTTCCCTTCTGTCTAGATTGTATTTTCCTGCTCCCTTGCAAACCTGATAACTTTTTATTGAACTATTGTGAATTTTAGTATATGTATTTCTGGAGAATTTTATAGTCATAAATAATCTTTAACTTAGGTCTGAAATACAATTAATTAGAAACCACCTTTATTCTTGAATGATACCTTCTCTAGATATGTAGGTCTGGGGTAGTTTTTTTTTTTCAACACTTACAAATGTTCTACTCAAGTCTACCTTATCACACTCTCCATGATTTCTAGTGAAAAGTCAACCTTAACTGAATTTTGCTTTCTTGTACATAATTTCAGTTATCTCATAGTGCATTAAAAATTTGTGGTTTATACTTGGTTTTCAAAAGCTTAACAATGATATACCTTGGTGTGGGCTTCTTTGTGTTTATTTTATTTAGATTTCATTTAGCATGTGACATCTGTAAATTTGTGTTTTTATAAAATTCAGGAATTTTTAGCCATTATTTCTTCAAATATATATTTTCTCCCCTATTTTTCTGTCTATTCTGTCTTTGGAATACTAACCATTTGATATCTAACAATTCTGTAATAATTTTTTCATTTTCTTTTTTGCTTCAAGCCTTTGTTTCTTTGTTCTTTGCCTTAGATACTTAACATTGCTCTATCTTCAAATTTACTCTTTGCTCTGTCATTTGGGGATTTTTTTTTTTTTAGAGTATCAAGTCCATTTAGTATTTTTAAAAATTTTATTTTACCAATTGTATTTTCAGTTCTAAAATTTCCCTTGGTTCTTTTATACTCTTTCCTTACTAGGGATTTATTTCTCTACTGAGAATTTTATTTATTCATTCAGTCTCAATACTGATATTATAATCATTAAAAACATGTTTTGTTTTATTCCATTAAGTGTGTGAGTGTATGTGTATTAAGTACTTTAAATTTTTGTCTTTGTATACAATATCTGGTTCATCACAGGAACAAATTTGATTTATTTTTTTCTCCATAATATTGTGTTTTTCTCTTTGTTCTTCGGATGTTGTATATTTTGGATTCTAAAAATGCAAAATCCAGTTTTGTTTATCCATTGAGAGTTATCATTACTATTTTTGTTATTTTGTCTTAGGATATTTCTCCCTCAAAATATATAATAAAATTAGTTGTACTGTATATAATTATGCTACTAAGTGACTAAATATCTTTTTCATGTTGAACTATTAATATCATACTCCTTTAAGTAAATTCAAAAGTTTTCCTTCTTTTTGTATGTTCTGAAATGCTTTAAGCAGTATTGGCACTACCTGATCCTTAAAAGACTGGTAAAATTTCTCTGAAAAAGCATCTGGCCCTTGTGATACTTTTGTTGGGGAGCTCTTTATTTTATTGCTTCAATTTTAATCAGCCTGATTTTACTATAATCAACTTTCTCTAGTTTTATTTTTTCTAAAAAGTATGTCATGTAATAGTTCAAATTTATTTGCACAGTTTTATTCAAATAATATTTAATTTTTCTCTTTCGAGGGTTATTTCTCCCATGCATTTTACTAATTTTCATCAACTAGATCTTTTATGGATTGCGAGAAGTGTGCTAATGTCTGCTACTTTTAATGTGCTATTGTTTCATCTTTTGTAGTTTTTCTTCATGATTATTGTGGAGTTATTGGTTACAAAAATTTACCTGTATTGTAAATGACAGCCCTTAGCATTTAAGAAGCATCATTGTTACTCTATCTTGAAATCTTTAGTCTTAATTTCTATCTCGTCTATTATTTCTCCATTTTAAAAAAACCTTTTTATTTGTTTGTTTCTGCATTTATGTAGTATATACTTGAACATTCTTCTTTAACTGTTATACATCTTTTTGCTTTTTGGGTTTTGGTATTTCTTATAAATATCATAGTGTTGGAATTTGCTGGTTAACCTAAAAAATTTTGTTTAATCAATGATATAATCCTATCTGAATTCATCCGTGTGATCGAAATATGTGCCCATACATTTGTAACAATTTTGAAATCATCTTTATACACAGCATATTTGTATATACATGTATGGTATGTATATATTAATATATTTTGTATGAATTTAAAAATCACATTTTATATTCACTTTCTATCATGAAAGATCTAGTTGGTGAAAATCATCAATTGCATAAAAGAAGAAACCCTCAAAAAAGACAATTTAAATAACATTTGAACAAAACTATGTAAATAAATTTGAAGTACTAGATGAAATACTTTTCAGAAAAATAAAACTAGAGAAAGTTAATCATAGTAAAAACAGACCAATTAAAATTTAAGAAATAAAATAAAGAGCTCTCCAACAAAAATGAATATAAATGAAATAGAAAGTGAAAAGAAAATGCTATTTTTCTATAGTATTAATTTTGAAATCATCATTATATATAGCATATCTGCTATATATAGAAAATGAATAGAAAATGCTATTTTTAAATTCCTACCATATATATTTATATTCATAAATTTTAAGTAAATGGGAAAAATGTATACTATATCCACCTGAAAATTATGAAATCTTTTTGAAGAAAACTAATAGAGACCTAATTCATGCCCTTGTAGTGAAAAGTACAAAGATGTCATTTCTCCACATATTTATTAATAGGTTCATCTATTGATTTAATGCAAATCCAGTCAACATAGCATTAGTTTTTTTGTAGAGATAATACAAGTTTCTAAAACTTGCTGGAAAACAGCACCAAAAATACTCGTGGCCATCATGGAGAACACAAAGAGGAATTATACTGTCAGACATCAAGACATTTTATAGTAATGTATTGATCATTCTGATTTTTATTTTTCATTTTTTTGTTTGCTTTCTTCCTCCTTTCCACTGTCTGTTTCTGATATGGTATTATCCACCATGTTGATTATCCCATCTTCTTTCTAGTTTAGTTTTCTTTTCTCAATTTTTTTTTAATTGATCACCAAAGCAGGCTTTGCTCTGGAGACACTCTGGCCTTCTATTCAATGACTTGCACCTACCTCGGCAGCCAGTTTCTCCCCTAACTCTGCCCTTATTCACCTTGGGCAATTTCTACTTGGTCCCAGAGTGTAGTAGAATGGCTACTTTCTAATTTATTTTCTTTTACAATAAAACTTATTGAAAGCTTATATCTATTTTCTTTAAAGAATTTTAAACACGTCACTGGGGTTATTCCAAAAAGTCTGTTTAAGAGGCACCATTGTGTTTAGTTCTCTTAGTAATTTTCAAACCCTTAAAACTTGTACTCATTCTACATTAGCTGAGTAAACTATTATCCTGGGATGGGTTCTCAGAATTGGAAGAGCTTTTATTTCTAATTTTGTAATCATTTTTTGTAATCGTTTTGTTTTTCTCTTTATTTTTTATCCTAATATTGGTATACTTTATGTCTAATCAAGATTACTAAAATCCTTCATTTCCTACAGAGGCAATTTGGACCTTTAAATAAGTGGGTGTTTTATTTTAAATGTTGGACTTTTCTGAAGTGTCTTAATTTTGACGGCAGACTTGTACTTTTGTCACACATACCTCTTAAACACAGACTTTCAATGCATGTTTATTGAATGGATATTGTTTTCCCTTGTACTTCGATCCAGATATATTTTATCTCTGTGTAGGTTCACATATGCTTTCAAACGGAATCTTAGAATCCAATATGCTTTTTCTTTTATGTCAAGAAAACTAAGGATACATTTTAGTGCCATGTTGTAGCTATCAATTTATCTCAAGTGTTCAGAAATATTTACTCCTTCTGTTTGCTATAAATGTATTCCATTTTTGTTAACTCCTCAATTTGCTTTTTTCACAATGTGTTTTAACGTGTGGATTACTCAAAGTCTCCTTAGAAATGATAGTTTGTAAACAACATACAGCCAGACACATAGCCACAGACAGACATGAAGTCATTCAGGCTATAAGATAATAGAAACATTCATTGAAATTAATGCATATTTACCTTGAATTAGAAAAAGCAGAAGTTGTATCCCTTTCATACATAAAACTGTAGCATTTGCTAAAAATTACATTTGCTATGTATTCCTAAATACATAGAAGACATGACCAAGTTAATCATTGGATGACATGGAAATTAATTTTAGTGTACTAATAAGGACAGTAACATGAAAATCAAATCAAATAAAAAATAAGACAAATATAGGTAAATTTATAAGAGAAAAAGGATGACAGGAAGTTTAAACTATGTAAATTTATAAGAATAAAAATAAATTTTTAAATTCACAATTTTTCTCACTGTGATTTTTTTTTAATCTCTGTGAAGGATAGTACCAGTACAGTTACATGATAAATCTGAAAATGCTTATTTAAGGCAGAAGATTGGACAGAAACATTTTGTGAACACAGACATGAAAACTATCAAAGAAATCTCTAGTGGAAAAATACAAGAGATCAATTTTCCATGGCTCTGTAATACCCAAAGAGTTTTTTACATGCTTTCTGACCTGTAAAAATCAAAGATATGGTTAATTTTATAAATGCTAAAATAAGAAACATTGAATCTTGTAATATCCACCACTTAAATCAATATGTTAGTGGGCATTACCAAGTACACCAAAAGCCCGCATGAATTCAATCTTCAGGTGCATCTGTTGGAGTATGTGTGCACACATGTCAGTAAGGAAGTAGAGGGGTACAAGGAAGCCATAATAATTGTTATTTGAAATGAAGATGAACAGAATATGGTTATTCAGGGACACAAATACATAGTTGTTCTCCTCTTTATTAATTACCTACCAAGCAGTAATAGTTTAATACTATCAATGGGCCTACAAGTAACTGACTTTCTGTATTTCCTCTACTGCTTCACTTTCTCTTCTGACCAGAATGATGCATTGATGAGTATTGTTTTTAGTCCCCAAGAGAGTCACATGATAAGAATCTTGTGCTCATTTCATGGATCAATATGTCAGGCATCATAAATCGATCAATTAATTTACTGATTGTTAGTTTCTCTGAAGCAAAAACATGCCAGCTTTATTCAAATAGTCCTTCATGAGTTATCACTAAATATTTCAGTCTGCTGTCAATATTAAATTTACCTTAAACATAGCTTTACTAATATTTGAAGTATACATGCAGGTTAGAAAGTTAGACGACTTAGACCATGCACAGTTGCAAATTGGAATTAAAAGTGGAAATGTGAATAATTATATTATCTGTATGGCACAGCAGCAATATGACTTCAGAACATTAAATCTGGTATGGGAATGAAAAATGATAAACCAGTGTTATTACTGTGAACCACATAATAGCATATGGGATGTAGGCCAACAGCATCACTTTAAATCAGCCTTAGAATTTCACAAACCACTGAATGTCACAGATGAGGACTGTTATTCATTCCACCTGCTTGACACAATGAAAGATAATAATAAAAGTTCAGAAGTAAAATTAAAATGAAGATAGTTAAGCCTGCCTCTACTCTACTGGTTACAGTTATTAGTGACACAGTGGTTGCAGAGGCCAAAGGTTCATATTGATCATAAAGATATCACAAGATGACAGCTGATTATTTTAAAAAGAATTTCACAGGAATCTACTTTGATAATTGTGATGAGTAAACACAAGACTCATATAATCCTCCTTGCAAGGAGAATCCTAAAAATAACACAATATGTCCGGTATTAATTTATTTTAAGTTTAAACCAAGCAAACAAAAGTCACAATTGCTTACTAGCTCCTTAAATTAGGCTATTTTTAATTTTTCTTAAATTTTTCTACTATAAACTTTTGATTTGCATAACACATAGTACTAGTTTATAAACTGAAAGTTTTTGATGTGTTAAGGGCACCTGGTAGCAGATGAAATATGGCTAGGTTGTGTTAGTACGTATGTCTATCAGAAATACATCATTGTTGTGAATATTTGCACTGTTTCTTTACGCTGGGTGAAGGGCACTAAAGCAAGGAAGGGGATTCTAACCTTAAATAAAATTTAGTTTTTATACTTTGAATGCATGCTAATAGTGAAACATTCTAACAATACAGAAGTTTACAAAGCAAAAATGTGAAACTTCCTGTCTTCTCACATGCATGTAAAACCAAGCTTTACCTCTCTCCTTAAGTAACCTATATACATATAGAAAGACATACTATATAATTACACATATACATAACACATATGCAAATATATGTCTCTGCTTTTGCACATAATTGTTTGTCCCCACATAAATTGAATGCCATTTTATAACTGAATTGATAAATACAAACATAATTCTGTATTGATATAAATGATGTATTATATATATGTTTTTCACTTGCTCTTTCTATTCAACAATATAAGCACATAAAGATTTATAGTATTTTCTAAATTTCTAAACAGTACTTTTATGATGGAAAAAGATCATTTATGTAACTATTACTTTACTAAATAACCTTTTTAAAACTTTTCACTTTTATAAGCAAGGCTGAAAAAATAAACATTACATAAATATAGGTATAGATATAGATAGAATAGAGATACATGCAAATAGATATAAATATAGACAGAAAATAAGTGGATATACACAAGTTACACAGACACACATCCCTGATCAAAATGCATGTTCCTTCACTGGCTTGAAATTCTGTCTTAATAACACAGAAAACTCCCAGTGATGCATAAGCCTTTCTTCCCCCTAATTTTCTCTTCTAGTCCATTGTTCTCAATGCATTTTGACACTGTAGTTTGATAACATGTTTTAATATAAAAATGGGAAATACTCCTATTGTTATTCATTTTTTTCAAAATTGTAGTTTTATTCTTTCATTTTTAGTTCTCAAGACAAACTCTGAAGTTTTGCTTAGGGTTACATCTTTAGGTTACTTTAAAGAATTGACCCTTTACCATAATAGTGTTTCTCATTGAGGTATCTTATTTCCTTTAATATTTTAAATAGTTTAAATACTTACATATAGCTTTTCAAATTTATTTTATGTATTTACAGATTTTGAGAGTTTATGGAAAAAATTTTTTTCCTATTACAATTTTTTATTCTGAGTTTTGATAGTGAAGAAGGTGACATTTTATTTTTAATTCCCCAAACTTTCTTATTTGCATAATAACATTCTTCTAACAATACAACCATATGATATACATGAAGTTAGAAAATTTTACTTCCTTTTCTAAATGTGTACTTTGTGTGTGTGTGTGTGTGTGTGTGTGTGTGTGTATGCGTGTGTGTCTTCTTTTACTAGCTATGGTCTTCAGTATAGAACTGATGAGTAATGCGGGTCCTCGCTGTGCGCTTCAAATCAATGAAAATAGTTTTAATGTTTGACAATTAAGTATAATGCTCTTAATTTGCAAGATATTCCTTAGACAAGTAGAGATCTTTTTTTTTTTTAACCATAGTTTGCTAAGTTTTTTTTTTAAGGTTTTAAATACATACTTTGTACCTACTGAGAAAGGTACACAGATGATTATGTTCAGTAAATTGTTATTGTAGTGAATCATATTTCACTATTGGATACTTTTGCATTCATTTATTATACCACTGTTGGTAAAATAATAATTGTTCTTTTATTATACTGTTTTCTGGAGTTTCAATATTAATATTGGATATTTTAATTTATATTCCTAAAGTTTCTTAGCCTATTATTTTTCTGTCTTATCTTGGTCATATAGCATTGTAAACTTTTCAGCCTACATAATGATGTAAATAACAGAGAAAATTTCTGTTTCTTGAAGAATTATTTTTTCTCATATAGGCAGTTATATGATTAAAGGATTTTTGTAGGAATAAATTATCTTTCCAGTTTTTAGAATGCCATTGATCTGGTACAGCTTTCCAAGTGTCTTTGTGTTATCACTTTGGATTTTTCTGTATTATTATTAAATTCATCTGGATATTCACATTAAGTATTAAACAGCTACCAAGCTGTAGACAAGGTTTGAACACAAGGACCTGGCATCAGAGATTGTAGCATAAAGTACTATCGTTTTCAAGTGTTAATTAAAATAAGTAAAAATTTAAGTGTCAGGTAATACTTGGATGACATGTTTCATTGGTTATAATTAAAATATCACTTTTGGGGTCAGAATATATTTCTTATTTTTTTTTTCGTCATTGACGTTTTCACTACTGAATTACATTTTGTTTTTTGTATGAATTAATTTATGTATTTCAGGGTTTTGGGAGAAGTTAAAGGACATATATCTTGATTTTAAATAAAACAGTATTTACAATCAGAAAGTCGTTTTCTCTTAATAGACACATTAACATTTAATGTGCTATTTTTTTAGTCATATTTTGCCATCTGTTTTTTATTTATTTGATTGGGCTGCATTTTTCTTCTTTCCCTCTTTCATTATTTGTCCTTTTCCATTTTTTTGTTTGTTTTTATAGGGGCAGATCTTAAACATTCTAACTCCTTAATTCTAGAGAGTACCAAAAAGAGCTTATTTCAATAAATATTGAAAATTATTGTGATTAGCTTCTATTTCCATTGTATGAGATAATATGAGATATTCTGTAATATGAGATATTAGTTATTAGATATTCTTTCCCTTGTCCTCATTCCTAACCTTGTGAGCTTTTGTGTATATATATGTATAAATATAAACCACAAATTCAGCAGTTATTTAAACCAAGCTAAAAGTTTTTAACAGTTAGTTATATTCTTTATATTTTGCATTTATAGGTCTAGGTCTATGCTTTATTTAGCTGGAATCTTCACTCAAGGAAATTCTGTCACTAAAGGTTCATCTTAGGAAATATCTCAGTCATTAAATTTTCAGGTATGACTCCATTTCCCCCATTCTCTATTTTCCATTCTTATAAAAATAAGTCTATAACATTTACCACATTTACTTTCATATATACCCTACTTTTCTCTAGTTCTCCTTTACTTTGAAAGATATCCAGTAGTCCCTTAGCCTCAATTTTTGAAAATCTTAACAAGTGTGTTTAAATGTGGTTCTTTCTGTTTTATTAATTTAGCATTGCATTGTTCAAACTTTTCATTGTGGATACTGCACTTTTTCAGCCCATGAAAGCGTTTCTTGCTTTGTTCATGTGTTTGTTTTGTTTTAATAACTCTTCTTCTTGGCCTTGTCTGTCCATTAAAAAATGCCTAAAATAAATATGTTGTGCCTGCTGAAGCTACTCTCCTCTTTATCAAAATTGTCTTTTAATTACTCACATTATCTATTGAGTGTTTTCTTTTTTCTTAAAATATCAGTATCCATGCTTTTAATTTTCAAGAATTCTGCTTCCTTTTTAGAAAATTTGTAATTAACTTTGTCTTTATTTTAGAAAAATAGCATTGTTTTGCATAGGTACAATTGAAATAAAATAAAATCCTTGGTAATGCCAAAAGGGACAAATCTTAAACGAATAGGTTGTTTTCAATTGGAAGTGGAAATAATCTGAGAGCATAAAAAAAAATTTAGAATTCTGTCACTAAAGATTTTGTTTGAAAGTTACAGTTTAGTGTTTATTTTTTTAAAAAAATTTAAATTACAGGTTTGAAATTCAAAGTAAAATATCACCAGAAATTCTTAGAAAGGTCCCCCTCTAGTTGTTGATACAGCTTGTTATAGAGTCTTTATCAAGAGAAGACAACTTGTGATACATATTTCTTTAGAAATATTCCTTAAAGAAGTTCATTAAAAGGCATCGAAGCAAAAATTACAATCTCTTAATCTTACTCCTGTAAAATTATTACCAAGCTATTCTCAGTAACCAATCCCCTACTTTTATTTTTCCAAATGTCAATCAATTAAGCTGAAAGGAGTAGATAATGTAAGTTATTATTTTACACATAATTGTTTTGGGGGGGTCTTGTTAATCAGTAAGAATCTATATCAAAGGTTGTAAATTTGCTTCCAAAGATCCAGAAGGAGCCCAGAGCACATATGGGTGTTTTGACAAGGTGGTACAAATGTTTTAATTAAGTTGATTTCCAACTTTTAAAAAGTAAGAACAACTTTATCTTTAAAAAACTCTGCTTAGTGGTTCTCTTAAGATTTTTGAAGATTTGGAAATATCTAGCAATAATTTCTAAATTATGCTCATCTTCTGGACCTGAGTAGCAGCTCACCTAGATAATATCCTATTTTCTAGAGTCCACAGCACATTCTTTTTAAAATAAAATCTGCCTTTCATCTGACGTATACATTAATTGTTTGGATTCTGAAATTATTTGAGGAATTCCCAAACCACAGTGATAATCATTGAAGCTTATCTTAAAAACAACTCAGTTTAAATCATATGCACTTAGAAGATGAACTTTGAAGCATCCTGAAAAGCCTGGACAACTTATAAATAATTGATTTTTTTATATTATATTTCTGTTGAGCGTTGTAAAATCAAACAAACCAAAAATAAGTATCTTGGGATATCAAAGCTTCTTTTGTCTGATATTTGATAATATATAATAGGCATTCATCACATTGTCCAATTTTCTAATGAAAATTTAGCTCTAACTTAGTCCACAGATAGAAGTATTCTCATTAGAGTACTTAAAACTTGCTATAAACACCTAACAGACATCTGGCTTTTAAAGAAATTTTTTCCAATTTTATTTACTTTTAAAATATAGACGATATTTTAGAGCAATTTTAGGTTCACAGCTAAATTGAGCAGAAGGTATAGAGCATTTCCATATACTACACACATACACACACACACGCACACACTCACACTCACATACTCAGCCTTCTCTAATGTCAACATCCTGCACAAATATGGTACATTTGTTACAGTTGATGAACCTACACTGATATAATGTAATCATCCAAAGTTTACATTAGGGGCCACTATTGGTGTTGTACATTGTTTGTATTCTTTGTATTTCAATAAATTTATAATTACATGTATCACAATACTATTAAAGTATCACACAGAGTAGTTTCATTGTCCAAAATATTATCTGTGCTCTGCCTTTTCATCCCTTTCTTCCTTAACTCCTGACCACTGATCTTTTTACTGTCTCCATTGTTTTGCCTTTTCTAGAATGCCATATAGTTGGAATGATTCAGTTTGTAGCATTTTAATATTTTATGCCTTTTTGTAGCTTGATAGCTCATTTCTTTGTAGCACTAAATAATATTCTTAGTTTAGATGCATGACAGTTATTTACCCATTTACCTACTGAAGTACATTTTGGTTGCTTCCAAATCTGGCAAGTATGAATAAAGCTGCTATAAATGTGTGTGTAGTAGGGCTTTGTGTGGGCCTAAGTTTTGAACTCATTTGGGTAAATATAAAAGTCCCCAATCACTGGATTGTGTGGCTCACATATTTTTAGTTTTGTAAGAAACTCCCACTGTCTTCCAAAGTGCCTGTACCATTTTGCATTCCCAACAGTAGTGAATGAGAGCTCTTGTTGCTACACATCCTCTCCAGCATTTAGTGTTGTCAGTGTTCTGGATTTTCACCATTCTAATAGATGTGTAGTAGTGTTTCATTGTTGTTTCAATTTGCAATTCCCTAATGACATATGATAAGTGCATCTTCACATATGTTCATTTCCTATCTGTATATCTTTGATAAGTATCTACTCAGGCATTTAAAATTGGGCTGTTTGTTTGCTTAGTGTTGAGTTTTAAGAATTCTTTATGTATTTTGGACAACAGTCTTTATCAAATGTGTCTTTTACAAATGTTTTCTCCCTGTCTATGGCTTACCCACTTATTCTCTTGACAGTGTCTTTCACAGAGCATAAGTGCTTTATTTTAATGAAGTCTGAGTTATCAGTGATTTCTTTCATAGATTGCATCTTTGATATCACATGTCCCACAAATGCCTGCCAAATCTAGAGTATGTCTCAGCTAATCACAGCAAATATGACCTTTATTTACTTTCTAATTATAGTGCTTTTTCTTCATTCTGGCCATGGAGGAGTAAGAAATAATAGTCATGGAAGGTGAGAAAGGAGCTGTCAGATTAAGAAAAGAAATCTATTGTACTCTCCCTACCAGCTTCCCCTACCATTGTTTCCTTGTTTCTATTTCAAGTTCCTGCCTTAAGCAAGTCTGAAACAGAAGAAGTAGATTCTAAGTTCAAATAAAACAATATTTTGACTATTTTGTGAAAGTACGTTTAATTATGGAATAAGAGTACTCTTGCTTCTTTAAATTTTTGGAGGGAATTTTTTTTTTCCCTGAGAATGACCAAAAAAGGCACAGGCCTGCCCCGTATTTTACCATCAGGGTAGATTGGATTGATACGGACAGAGAATGAAGTTATTTTCTTTTCACCTCATGAGTCTCACATTTTTATAACTCTGTTTATATTTAAGTATGTGCTAGGGATAGTGTTGTTTATTTTGATCTCAGAAATACCCAGCAATTGAGTCATTTTAATCTTTATGAGACAAACTGAAGATTGGGAATTTAATGGCTAGAGTTTTATAGTGAGGTAACAGCAAAGGCACAGTCCAAGAGTGCTTTCTGAGTCATGTAGTATGACTGCTCACTAGCTGTAATTTCCTCTTTGAGCATTACATGGGGAAGAGACAGATGTTTGGAATAGTCTCACTTAATTTAAGCCTATTCATATTTAAGATTCTTAACAAAGTAAATACTATTGTTCTCAACTGGATAATCTTTGCTTTTAGCCTTGCATTTGTAGGAGGATGGCACTTTCTTGATATCTAGATGCTGCGTATTTTTTAAATAACTAAAAAATAAAAATAAATAATAAATTTAAAAATATATTTTGTTTTTTACATATGGTTATTAGGTTTGAGATATTATACTTTTATCTTGCCTATTTTAAACATGGATAATTTTGGATTTTTTTAAATTTTACTGATTTTTATTTTTAGAAATGTCTTTCCCTTTTGCTCTTAATGTATATGCATATTTCATAAAGGTCTTTATTTTATAACTTGTTATAAATTAGTTCCAACTGAAGATTATGTACACTTAATAGGAATGGGATTCCCATGTGATATTTAGCCTATTAAATCTCATATAATTTGTAGTCAGAGTAGTTTTAATTTAATTACCTATTTATTTTTAGAGACAGGGTATCCCTATGTTGCCCAGGCTAGTCTTGAACTCCTGGCCTCAGCAATCCTCCTGTCTCAGCCTCCCAAGTAGCTGAGATTATAGGTGTGAGCCACCACCCCTGGCTAGAATGTCTTTAATGGCATAATTTGTTATCAAGAAAACCTCTTCTGCTTCTTTAAATCTTTTTTTCTAAATTTATTGTACTTAAGGTTATTTAAGTAAAGAAAGATTTTATTAAAAAATTAATGTCAGAAGATGAAATTCAGATCTTCTTGGAATGTTCACATTTGCCCTTATCCATATAAAGTATACTTGACTTTTATGAAATGTTTCTTGAGAGCAGAGATTTAGAAATGGGTACATAGCTGAAAGGCAATGCTCTGCCTACTGAAAGGGAAGGTGCTTCCCATGGAGCAACAGGAGCCAGAAAGGGGAAGCAAGCCATTTGGAAAAGTATTTTTAAATGAAAATATTGCTGAGAAGGTTAGAACTTTTTGTGGGTAACATTAAATATCTTTTAGTTATCTTCTCTTTCTTGTTTTTACTCCCCTTTAAGCTTATTTCTCTTTTCTTCTTTCTTAGCATCAGTTCTGCTTCTGACCTGTGCAATAGACATGTCGTTAATATCAAATAGCCCCCACATTCATTGAATCACAGTAACTCATCATTAAAAGGTTTACAAAAACTTTCTTACAATTTTAATTCAATTTCTTTTCATGAGAAAAGCACTTGACTTTTATTTTGAAACATTTCTGAAGTCATACTACATAGTAATAATCTTGATTTCTCAATTATAAAATTGCTTTATTTACAAACATAATTTACTCAGTAATTATTAAGTACCTTAATTTAATAACAGAAGAGAAAAAAATCACCTTTGTGAAATGTTTTGTTCTGTCAACTAATCTTGGCATTTGCTTTTAAAGGCCTGATATGTTTCTATATGAGATGAGTTTTACAAAATCATCTTCATTGATTTCACTTGATTTTCTCTTAAAATGTCACAGAGATTTTCTTGCTAACGTACCATGAATGCATTTTGTCTCCCAAGTCAGTAAATCTGAAAAGTCACAAACTTATTTTACATAAATGAATATGTGTAGCTAATTTTACTTCATTAAATATGAGATGAAAAATTTGTACAATTAAAAGTTTTTAAGAACGAATGTCAAAATGCTCTGTAATCACCACTGTCTAAAAATAGAATGACTTGTCTTTACACATCTTGCACATTTATAAACTACAATAGGTAAAATATATAGCATTAAGACTTGAGAGAATTTTAAAAATCTCTGAAAAGGTACTGTATATCATACCTCAGACAATTACATGAAAAAATTATATACTTAAGTTTTATTGGCAAATACTAAAAAAAAAAATTAAAAGGAAAAACACTTGCTCTTTTACAGGAGAAATTTAAGTGTAAAGGCCATGCTAAAGTTGTAGGGATAAACATTAATAAATAAAAATCATGACTTTGGCTCAGCTATCAGTAACTGGGCAACAAGGAAACAGTTTTAGCCAACAGGAAAGCTGGAAATCCTTTTAACATCACAGTAAACATTTGGGAAAGCAGCAGCTTATGATAATTTGGCAGGCTTACAAAGTCCCTGGTGAGTGTGTAGCTCTAGTAGAAGTGGTTGGAAAGGAGTCAATATGTCAGAGTCTGTTGGCTTCTCCTTGCTGATTTTAACAAGGTGGTTTCAGAAAGCAATGTGATGCAGTATAAGCTAGCTAATCTGCAACAGACTGAGAATGGACAATAGAGAGCCCAGAGCTCAAACTCTTTCAAAGGCTGGAAAACCAATTGTACCTATGGACCCAAATAGCAGAAAATGAGACTGAAAAGACCTAAACAGCAGAAAATGAGACTAAAAAAACTTTGAACAACAAATTCTCCTAAGAGACAGTCAAATGAGACCTGTTACTTGAGCCACAAATTCCTCTTGCTCGCATATACATATATATGAAATAAATAACATTATAGAATATATCTTCAATATACAGTTTAGTAAAATAGTTAAAATATGGAGTTACCATTATCCCTCTTTTTAATACCCATTGTATAATAGATATATTTGAAGGGAAAACTTTGAATGTTTTCTCTGATTTGGCATTTTGTGTATAAAGACAATGGTGTTTTATTTTAAAATACATATATTTCTTTGAGTAGGATAGTCAGACCAATCAGACAGTTTGTTAGTATGGATCCTTTCCAAAAGAGCATGAGTTAATTTTTATGTAACATAAAGCAAATCTGTCTTAATCATTGCTTTGTTATTTCTTAAAAAACACTGAATAAAAAGGAACAAAAGCAAGCCCACTTTCTGGAACCTTAATGTGTGGCCAGAGCAGAATTAACACCTCCCTAATTTCGTCATAAGTTCTGGTCAATAGTTTCTCATATTTCTTCTGCATAGAAAGACATTATTCCTCAAAACTGTAGCACATTGAGCCTGGAACAAATTTCAAGCTTGAACTGGGAATTGAACAAAATGGCCTCTTAAATTCCAAAAATGTATCTAGATTCCATTCTGTATATACATACAGCATATTTTTTTCTAAATTGTGCTTTAAAATATTTAATTTATTTCAGATTATATATTAAAGTAACAACAACAATAAAAAAAAGTTACTACCATTCTAAGAATCTATTCAATTTCTTACTATTTAATATTTCTATGAGCTGCGCTGGTTTTTACAAGAAATACTGCAAAAACTTCGTTTCTTTATATTTAGGTTTAAATTAATAAAACCGGGAGGATCAAGGTAAGAAATTTAATTTCAAAATCGACATTGAATACATCTTCTTAGAGTTGTGCTTAATAAAAATAAATAACTGTTCTGCTCAGTAAAAATAATTAACATTGGAACGGGCTAACATCAAAGTTCCTAACAGTTTTAGACACAAAGTAGCCAACTGTTTTGCAGAGTTTAGATAAACTTTGTTGAAATTTGGAGATTTGATCAGGTGATAACTATTTACAAATCACTGAATGTCTGCTATTTATATGCAGATAATACTTCTGATGTAATATGAAAATGGAGAGAAAAGCTTTGACTCTAGTGTTCAGTTGGTATTTATATCCTGCCCATGTCTCTAATCTTGTAAATGTAAATTTTCTGTTATAAAAGTGGCAAAGCTTTTATAAATGCAAGCCTGAATATTCAAAAATGGCTACCAAATACTACAATAATAGCAATTAGCAGTTGTCACATTCGAAGCGTCAGAGAAATATTAAGAAGTTAGTGTATCCCTTTGGTGTACTTTGATGAAATTCATATCAAATACTATCAATAGGACTTTTCACTCCTTCTAACTACAAAGAAAATTCATCGCCAGACAATTTTCACAGCTCTAATTACAGCATTGCTTTTGCAACTCTATAATTAAGAGTGAACTACAATTTTCCTGCCTACTCTCAGCTGTAAAAAAATAAATAAATAAAAAATGTTAGAAAAATAAAACTTGCTCGAAATTTAACATGGTATTTATTTCATTAGGTCTTCAGCATAGTAGCCCCCAAAGTTGTGTTGAAGTAGAATTTAATTCATGTCAATAGTTCTAATTTTCAGTAGATGTCAGTCTTTAAAAATGTATGTCTATTTCAAAATACCAGCTTCTAGTAATGCCTGTGTGTTTTTCTCTATTCATATGTAATCATTTTGAGTAGCATATCTGCATGAATCAATGTGCCTACAAATAAACTACTTGATTTCCTGCTTTCTTTGTCTTTCTAAGGTGCTTGAATGTTTCTCTTTATTTACCAATGCTATACATTTATATTTCAGAAAAATGCAATTATTATAAAGTTATATGGTGCTTCAAACATTTCTTCAATTAATATCTTGATTTGTTTTGCAGGTAGCTGATAGAATTATGGCTCTGGGTTTAAAGCATTAATTCAGTCTATGATGCACTCTTCCGTACGTGTATTACATGATTTTAAAAATCTGATGCAACTTCCAAATAAACAACACTCATTTGGCAAGGCAGTTTGGAATACTCAACTATGCAATGACTATTCTAACCATACAGTTAACGTTAGTACTGCTTATACATCACTCTGGTCTAGAGTGACACTCATACAAGAACTCAGAGGGGGAAAACTGCCTCACTTGCAGTTCTTGGAAGGGAGAGCTTAGTGTCACTTTTTCCAGGGATGGAATCTTGGAGGACTTTTCAGGCAGTTATTTACATAAAACAATTTGAGCCCATATGGATCATATGCATGCACACATAGAGAATCTGCTTTTGAGGTTCCATCAACTGAAACGCCAAAGAGTCAAACCTTTCTCTTACTTTAGTCAGAAAAGGCTACCACCAAGTCCTCCTTCTACTGGATTTTTCATCATTCTGCCTCCATTATGCTGTAATTGCATTTCCTTTCCTCCAAATTCTTAACTGGATTCTTCAAGTTTCTCTTCTTCAAGTTTCTCTCTCTCTCTCTCTCTCTCTCTCTCTCTCTCTCTCTCTCTTTCTGTGTGTGTGTGTGTGTGTGTGTGTGTGTGTGTGTAGTCTTCTTTTCCTCTTCTTTTTATACTCTTTCTTCTTTTTTAACTTTTATTTTAGGTTCAGGGGTACATGTGTAGGTTTGTTATACAAGTAAAGTGCATGCCATAAGGTTTGGTATACAGATTATTTCATCACCCAGGTAATAAACGCAGTACCCGATAGGTAGTTCTTCAATCCTCACCCTCCTAGTACCCTCTAACCTCAGGTAGGCCCTGTTGTCTGTTGTTAGTTCATTTTGTATGATAACCTCCAGTTTCATCCAAGTTGCTGCAAGTGACATAATCTCATTCTTTGTCATGGCTATGTAGTATTCCATGGTGTATATATATCATATTTTCTTTATCCAATCTATTGTTGGTAGGCATTTAGGTTGATTCCATGTCTTTGCTATTGTGAATAGTGCTGTGATGAACATATACATACATGTGTCTTTATGGTAGAATGATTTATATTCCTTTGGGAATATATCCGATAATGGGATTGCTAGGGTGAATGGTAACTCTATTTTAAGTTATTTGAGGAATTGCCACACTGCTTTCCACAATGACTGAGCTAATTTACATTCCCACTAGCAGTGTATAAGCGTTCCCTTTTCTTTGTAATCTCACCAGCATCTGTTATTTTTTGACCTTTTAATAGTAGCTATTCTCACTGTTGTCAGATGGTATCTCATTGTGGTTTTGATTTGCATTTCTCTAACAATCAGTGATATTGAGCATTTTTCCATATGCTGGTTGGTCACGTGTAGATCTTTTGAGAAGTGTCTGTTCATGTTCTTTGCCCTTTTAATGGGGTTGTTTAGTTTTCACTTGTTAATTTGTTTAAGCTCTTTACAGATTGTGGACATTAGACTTTTGTTGATGCATAGTTTGCATATATTTTCTCCCATTCTGTAGGTTGTCTGTGTACTTTGTTGATAGTTTGCTTTGCTATATGTAAGTTCTTTGGTTTAATTAGGTCCCATTTGTCAATTTTTATTTATTTATTTTTAATTGCAATTGCTTTTGAAGTATTTGTTATAAAATCTTTGCCAGGTCCTATGTCCAGCACAATTGTCTCCTCTCTCTCTCTCTCTTTCTCTCTTCTGGCTCACTTTTTTGATCTAAGAGAATCTAGGTTTAGAAGAAAACCAAAGTGGAATAAGAAAAACCAAAGTAAGTAAAAGTTTCATATTTTGAATTTCTGTGAATCTCTAAAACAGCAATTACACAACAGTAAGAGTAATAGATAAGTAGTAGCAATAATAGTAGTAGTAAGCCCTTTAATTGTACCTACCACGTGCCAGGCATTGTTCTAAGTGCTTTGCATATAATACGTCAGTTAATCCACATGGCAATCCTATCAGGTAGATGTTATCATTACCTGCATTTTATATATGAGAAAACATTTACAAAGAGGTTAACTAACTTGTCTGAGATCAAGCATCTGACACATGCAGAAACAGAGATTTGGTTCTTTGCTCCATATTTACAAATAAGAAATGATTAGCCCTAAAAGATCATCTTTCCTCAAACTTTCTGTTAAAATTCAGTATAGTCAACATAAATCTTCCACAAAGACAATGATCTCCCCCATTGTTAAAGTGGACTAACAGCCATTTTCGATAGCGCATCACCTTCTAATATACATTGAAATAAAAATTTGCATACATTATGTTTTTTTCTGTTGATCTTGTTGATGTATATCTGTAATTTTTGTTTCATCTCTAGTTAAAGTTGAAGCATTTTGTGTGAATTCTAGCAAAAATTTTTATGTCGGTTATTACTGACAAATTTTTTATCAACTATGTAAACAGGACTGTGATAGCCAAGATGGTGTCGGTGACTTGCAAAGCATAAAAGTCCAAAATCCGTATGAAATTCACCACTAAGCTTTTAGGTAAACTGGTCTTTCCATATATGAAGAAAGTTTTGGGGCCATTTGAAAACAAAACATGGTACCTCTTGATGTCAAAGATTATGACCAACAAATATCTACCCTAATAAGAATAATTTTTGCTCTTCTGAATATGTGAATTTGTCATCATTTCTTCTTGTGTCTCCAATTATTCTGGTTATTGTGATTTGTTGTTTATCTTTTGGTTGCTAGCTACAAACTGCTTTGCCCTTGTCCTTACTTATCTATCACTTGTAAAATTTATTTTGATTGATTTGTAACTTTATTCGGCATTGTAATGAGAATGAGGGCACAGTGGTATGGCAAGGTTTGATCACTAGGAACCCACTGGAAGGTAACATGGGCTTCTCCACTCATTGGCTTTGTGTCTTTCTTGCCTCTCCAGGGTGTCCATTTTTCCTTCTGCTAATGAAGGTGTTTCAAGTAACATCTAAGGTCCTTTGCTTATCAAATAGTCTATGATTGTTTTCCCTACTAGAGAGTTAAAAAGTAAATAAATGTGTGTACATCTCTAAAAATAGGCTGCTTTCCTCATTACGTTCATTAGTGTTTGTTTTCCTTGTTATAGGAGATGAATGCTGTCTCAATAAAGATCTCTGTCTTGGTCAAATGATTACATCATGTTTCTCAAAGAGGAAAATATTAGAAAAAGTGCTACATAGTCTTCCTTCTAGGTAGGCAACTCATTACTATGAAGAGTTAAGCGTGATGGTAAAAACTTATCAATACTTCTCTGTACAACACTCTTTCCACCATGCAACAAACATTTCTTCAGTGCCCACTTTCTCCCAGCCTAAAGGTTTAACACAAAACAAAAGGACATAGTCCCTCTCTTCATGAGTTTATATTACAACAGAAGAAGTAAAATAATAATAATAAAAAAATTATTTGTTGAATGGTTATAAGCACCGTGAAGAATAATAAAACAGAATAAGAGAACTAGGGAACATTAGGAGAATGTCTGCCCAATTTATAAACAGTAGTACAGAAGGACATCTCTGATAAGGTGATTTTTGACTGGAGTTCTGAAGAAAATGAGGAAGCTACTCAAATGTGTATTTGAGAAAAAAATCCTCCAGGCAGAGGGGACAAGTGTAAAGACCCTGAGATAGGAGCATTTTTGGTGTGTTCTGAGAATGTCAGAATGCCACTGTGGCTCCTGTAGAGTATACAAGCAGGAAGTGTTAGAAAATAAAGTAAGATTTGCCACAGGAGCAAATTATGTGGTGCTGTGGGCCTCTGGAGAACTGAGGCTTTGACTGGATGAGAGGATCTGCCAGTGCATTGTTTTGAGTTTTGGAACTACACAGTATAGTGATAATTGAAATCAACCAATCATACTTAGCATTTCTACACATCTATGGTTAGGCATGCTTTAAACCCATTTTATTCATGTATTCATTATGTTTTAAAAGGACCACTCTAGTTGCTGAGTAAAGACTATAACATCTCTTATATATTGAAAAGGAGATTATTTTAAATGACTTATGAGAAATACAGATAATAAAAGGAACAGTTTAATGTATACTTTTGTATTTAAACATAGAAAACAATGTTTACAAAACTAACATTTTGAAATTCTACATGAGTGATTACTTGAATAAATTATCTACATGAATAAATTATTTCAGAAATGTACACAGTCTGATGTTTTTGAAATTTAATAATGTACATATTGTGGCCCAGTGTGGTGGCTCATGCCTGTAATCCCAGAACTTTGGGAGGCTGAGGCAGGCAGATCACGAGGTTAAGAGATTGAGACCATCCTGGCCAACATGGTGAAACCCCGTCTCTACTAAAAATACAAAAATTAGCTGGGCATCACAACGCATGCCTGTAATCCCAGCTACTTGGGAGGCTGTGGCAGGAGAATTGCTTGAACCCGGGAGGCGGAGGTTGCAGTGAGCTGAGATCACATGACCTTACTCCAGCCTGGCAACAGAGCAAGATTCTGACACAATAATAATAATAATAATAATAATAATAATAATGTATGTATGTATTGTCTTTTAATGTTTGTTTCAGTCATAGTCTTACTAAGATATATTAATTGTAGGCAAGTGAATGATCATCATTTTTAATAGATAGAGAAAAATGTGGTACAGGCTATGTGACTTAAAACATATTTATAGTCATGTACGTATTGTCTTTTAATTTTTTTCAGTCATAATCTTTACTAAGATATAGTAATTATAGGCAAGTAAATATGATTGTCATTTTTAATAGAGAAAAATGTGGTACAGGCTATGTGACTTAAAACCTATTTATCATCATTCAGTTATATATACATTTTAAAATAACAGTAAGCATTATATATGGATTTCTACACATTTCCATGTAGGCAGTACATATTGCTTGGAGCAATTTAAAAATGTATATATACACATGTATATATGCACACATACATACATCGCATAGTAATATTTATACATATGTCTGTATGTATCCTAAGTGTTCATTTAAATATTTTTAGAATATTTTAAAATTTAACTTATATTTCTTTGAAGACTTTTTTTTCTCCTTAAAATACTTCACCTACAGCTCTAAACACAGTGTGGGCTCAAAGAAGGCAAATGATTAGCATCTAATCACATGTTCTGAATATTTGGAGGATGCTTTGACTCTCAACATTGACAAATGGGAAATATCTTATTGAATATTTTACCTACAACCAATTCATATGCCACTCAGAATGTCTTTTACCTAATCTTAGATTTTTTTCCTTCACAATTAATAATAGAATCTAAGTCAAAAGGAGGATGGAAAATGTTCTACCTATCAATCATTCTCCAAGTTTTCCACCTCATAGCGTAATTATTAATTTGAGATTATACACATGAAAGCACTTTGAAAAGAGCTAGACAAATGTGAGTTATCATTTTCAGAAATTTCTGCTAAATTTTAGCTCTGCTCCCTAACTAGATGCATAACTTTGGGACATTCCTACAGTGACTCCCAGGATCAAGAGACCTTTTCCCTTTAACTCTTGATGTGACTGGGCCCTTCTAGTTCTTCATATCTTAGCCTCCTTGTCACCACCTGAGGGAAGGTTTCCATGACTCCCCAGACAAAATAGTTTCCTCTTATTATTCTCTTTCCAGAACCCTATTTCTTTCTTCACAAGACTTAACATAGTTTGTAAGACTTCTAACTGATCCCTTCACCTGGAGAAAGCTTTATCTAAAGTATTTTTGTAATTTGTTACTTTGCTTGTAGTACTTTAATTTTTGTGAGGAAAAAATATGCCAATTTTATTCAATAACGTATCCTCAACACTAATCACAAGGCCTGGCTCAGAACTTTTGCAAAGTGAGTACAATAATAATTCATTAGTTACATCAAAATACTGTATAATGATCAAATGAGATTATTTACATAAAAATGACTCCCATTCTTACAGAAATAGGCAAATTTAAGGTGCTGTGATTATCAAAATGAGGAATTAAAGTTTAAGATGTTATTATTCTCCACTGTATCCTCTACCAACCACCTTCAATGTGAGGCACAAAGAGTACAGAAATCATAGACCACAAAATAAATATATTTTATTAGCAAATAAATGTTTTATCATTCTGGTATTTGTCTTAAAATCCCAGTGTGGAATGATGGGAGAATACTAAGATCATGTGGACAATGTCTTTCTTAAGATTAGAGGTGGTAGATGAAAGGCAGAGGAGACCTACAATCAAAGCTACACCATGGCCACTACTGCTCATTTTGCCTTTGACATTGCATGACTCAGAGTGGAAAAAAAAGTGTCACCAAAGCACAAACAACCGTTAATGTGAGTGTAGCTATTTCATGAAAAATTAAAATGCAGCCTGGTACTCCATAATTTCTTCTGTTAGCAAATGACTTCTTATTTTATGTTCAAGGGTGCACGTGCAGGTTAGTTATTTAAGTAAACTTGGGTCATAGGGCTTTGTCATACAGATTATTTCACTGCTCAGATACTAAGCCTAGTACCCAACAGTTATTTTTCCCCCTCTCCCTTATCCCACCCTCCTTCAGATATGAATACCATATATGTTTTCATTCTTTTCATATGTGAATCCTTTTTGATGGACTACTTCTGATAGCTTTGTATGTTTCGTATTTGTACAAAGACAGCAAAAATTGAAAATTTTCAACATCTGTCTACAATTGCCCAAGGCTTTGGCTTTATCACTGAGTCTTCATCAAAGAAATATATATATAGTTGTTTTTCTATTAGTTATCATACACTTTTTACACCAATTTGGACTACTGTTGCTATCTGCTAGCACCAGATATGGATTTTTCTCTATTTTATTTTCTGTAGCAGAAAGGAGAGAAATAAGAGGAATTACATAAAATATTTTGCTTTTTGGAGGGCAGAGAACAATTTATGCATCGGTACTACAAGATTAATGAAGGCTATATCCTTTTAGGTTTACTTCCTGTGTTACCATCACATTCATCATTCGCTATCCCTATCTGAA
This sequence comes from Cacajao melanocephalus, assembly GCA_963573385.1. NCBI lineage: Eukaryota > Metazoa > Chordata > Mammalia > Primates > Pitheciidae > Cacajao > Cacajao melanocephalus. The sequence continues at coordinate 32,130 of CAUYLG010000884.1, forward strand.
CATACAGGAAGTTGTATTTAAATTTATCTTCCTATTTATATGTTGGCAGATGTAGATATTTTATTCAAAATTAAATGCATATTTTAAGGCAAGGAAGCATAATTAAATACAAGGAATGGAGATATTACTTGTGGTTTGTATGAACAGGCGATGCTTGTTAGAGATGGTGGATGGTGGTATTTAATCCGGAATGTCAAGACTAGTGTGATCTCAACCACTATATATCAAAATGAGGAATATTTTAGGCCATGAAATAAATATCTGTGGTTTTCTTTTAAGAAAATAGAAGCAGTGCAAATTAATACACGCAGAAGCGTAGGAATAAAGAAGGCCATAAAAGTAATTTGAGTTTGGATATGGAAGTTCTTTATTATTATGTGAAAACATAACATTTAAAAAAAGAAACAGTGGATCTTGGCCAGCTTTTGAGCAACAGATTAGAATGATTAAGACTTTATCAAAATCAGCCTCACAGGTATAATTTAAAGTACAAACGGAAACATAGAATTCAGATTTTTGAACAGTCAAGAGATCAAGCATTAAGACCAGATAATAACAGCTAAAATAAAAATTGTGGCTGTTCAAACCATCTAAGACAGAAGAACTCCAACAAGACTTTTTATTAGAAATTTAAAACTCAAAAACGGTATGAAAATAGGTATAAAATTTCATAAATTTGCTGAAATTATGATGTGCTCCTAAATGAAGCATTTGAATTTTTCATCAGTTGACAAATGATAGCAATTTAACAATGACTATTAATTGAGGTGATGTCAATGGCAATGTACACTTTGTATTCTAAGAAAAACTTAATTGAAAAATATACAAGAATAAGATGTATAAATTAATTGAGATAATATGATAAAAATGAAAACAGCTCTAGACTAAGTCAGGAGATATTTTCTCACAAGTCAGTATGCTTCTAGGGACTTAGATTCCTTATTTGCAACGTATTAAACATGGGAAGGCTATTCCACACAGCCTCTTCCAGCTTTTATAAATTCTAAGATTATGACTCAAGAATTGAGGATTTCAAATAAGGTCGTTTCTAAGATTGCTTCCAGCTATAAAATTACATTATTCTATACATCTAGAGTTTTACATGTTTAATTATTTTCATCTACAGTTTTCTTGATACAATAATTAGATTTACTAATAATTGAATTAAATTATATTGATTTTTGGTGATGCGTATATGTGTGTGTGTGTATATATGTATATATATATGCATGTATATATATATGTGTATATATATATATATATATATACACATATATACACATGCAAAGTGTATTAAGGTAACTTTGTTCCTACCATTAAGTTTAATCACTAACCCTATAGTTTTATTCTATTATAATTGACATGTGTTGAACAACACATATTTAAAAATACAGTCTGATACATTTTTACAAATGTATATGCCTGTGAAACCATTAGTACACTGTAGATAATGAAACATTCATCACCTTAAAAAGTTTCCTTTGGATATTTTAAAGATGTCCCTCCAGTCACCATTTACTCTATGCCCAGACAACCGCTAATAAACATTCTGTCACTACTCATAAGTTTTTATTTTCTAGAAATTATGTAAATAAAAACACAAAGTATGTACAGTTGGCCCTTTAATATGAGCTTGAACGGCACATGTCCACTTGTAAATATATGTTTTTTAAGCAAAACTTAAACACTGAATATGCCTGTCTGCCTCTCCTGCCTCCCCTTCCACCTCCTCTGCCTTTTCTGCCTCTGCCACCCCTGGGACAGCAAAACAAACTTCACCTCTTTCTCTTCCTCCTTGGCCTACCCGACATGAAGACAATGTAAATGTCATTTTTTATAATGATATTTACATATAACAGGCGAAATAAGTGTTAATTGACTGTTTATGTTATTAGTAAAGCTTCCAGTAAACAGTAGGCTATTAGTAGTTAAGTTTTGGGGAAATCAAAAACTATACATAGATATTTTTACTGCACAGAGGTTTGGTGCCCTTAACCCCTGTGTTATTCATGGGTCATCTCTACCTGTTTTTCATCAGGCCCTTCACTCAGCATAATTATTTTACAATTCATCCTTGCTATAAGATGTATCAATAGTTCATTCCTTTTTATTGCTAAGTAGGATTCTATTGCATGGATATACTAGGAATATACCACAGTTTGTTATATATTCACCTTCTGATGAACATTTGGTTTGTTTCCAGTTTGGGAATATTACAAATAAAGCTTCTAGGAACATTTATGTGTAAGAATATGTATACATATATGTTTTCAGTGCTTTGAACAAGAAATCTATCATCCTTATGTTTATTCATCTGCACATAATGTCTATAACTACTTTCAAGAGTCTCTCTTTATTGCTGGGGGTGAGCAATTTTATTATAATTTACCTTTGTGCAGTTTTCTTCCCATCTCTTGTGCTTGGGGTTCATTGAGATTTTTAGATCTATGGGTTTATAGCTATGATCAAATTTAGAAAAATTTTCATATTGCTTCTTCAAATATTTTGTTTCCTAATCCTCCTTTCTCTCTCTTCTTTGCTTCTGCCCCTTGGAGGACTCCAAGAATACATATATTTAAGCTGCTAAAAGTTGTCCATTAGTTCATTAACAGTGTTCATTTGTGTTTGTTTATTCTAATTGTCTTTGCTCATGGTTTAATTTTGGATCATTTCTGTCGCTACACTTTAAATTTCAATTCCCTTTTCCTCTGCCGTATCAATTCCGTTATTACTGCAGTTATTTTCCACCCCATATGTTGTAGTTTTCATTTCTAGAAGTTTGAGTTGGGATTTTAAAATATGTAATCTTCATATCTTTCCTTAAATTTTGGAGTGAAAAACAAAATGCAGTTATAATGTTTTAATGCCATCATTTGCTAATTCTAACATTTCTAACAGTTGTGGGTCAGTTTTTCTCCTCATTTTGTTTTGCATTTCCTGGCTTATTTTCATGTTTGGTGATTTTTGATTTGATGTCAGAAATTGTTAATCTTACCTTGTTATATTTTGAATATGTTCATATTTCTGTTTTCTTTTTTTCTAGGAAAAAGTTGTTTGTTGGAAAGACTTTAAACATTTGGGTTTTTATGGTTTATTAGTAATAAGTAGTCATGCACGGTCTAGAGGAAATTACAAGTATTGAGACAAAATTTTTATGAGTATTCTACCCTATGTACTGTGAATCATGAGATTTTCCAATCTGGCTAGTGGATACAGGCAATTTTCTAAACCCCGTGTGTTGCCCTGTCATAGTTCCCTCACATCCTTTTGAGAAATTCATCTCCCAGCCTTGCTTAGTTTCTTCATAAGCACTCACTCAGTGATTAGCTGAATGGTGGAAGGGACTTTCTATAGTTCTCTGAAATTCTTTCTAACCACAGTTCTCTGCTCTCCTGTACATTCTTCATAAACTCTTCGTCTGTTCAACTCAGAGTTTACTGGGCTTTGCCTGTGCATCTTCACCATGTGCCCTACTCTGAAAGCTCAAGAGAGTAAGCTATATAACTGGGCTCATCTCATGTGTTTCCCACCACTTGGAAATTATCTTTCTTCATTGCCTGATGGTCCCTTTTGGGGAACCATTGTGTTTGTCCATTTTTGTGTCAGTTCAGAATAGAAGCAGGTAAGGGGGATGGTAAATTATGTCCATGTTTTATCTATGTTGGACAAAAGCTTTATTCACTTTTTTATTTTAAGGATCTCTCAATCTCAAGATTTTTAGGAACTAGGAAGGATATTCAATTTTTTTAAAAAGTCTCAGTTATGTGGTTAATATGTCGCTATAAATTACCATTTACCTCAAAATAACAAACTGCTTATTACAGAATATCAGTATAAAACTTTTAAACCATACCCACTCTGTGTGTTACCTCAAGGTATACTTATCATCATAAAAAATTGGTAGTGTCACCCAGAAAAAGATAACTGGCAACCAAGAGATATCTTTCCATGATGGACTTGTTGAACTCAGTATTGCCTAAGGTCAGTCTCTTTACTTTGAAAAATCAGAAAATGACTAAGGTCAATGTGCCTCAACATAGGGTAATTGGGATTTTTACTTGATGCATTATATAGAATTATAGCATTCTATGCAGAAATAAGTGAAAGCAAAAACATATAAACAAAAGAAATGCATATGTGTGTATATATGTGTGTGCATATATAGTATATATAGCATATTTTACAGTAAATATAAAATACATATTTCACATATATGTACATGTAGTACATATATTTATGTACATATGTGTGTGCATGTATACATGTGTGTATACATTTTCTCATATATATGTATGTGAAATATATATATATATTTCATATATACACACATATATACACTGTTATGTATTTTTATGTGTGTGTATGTGTATATATACATACACACACATATGAAATATATATATTTCACCTGCCATATATATGCAAGGCTCTGTTAGAGACATTGATACTGACGTCAAAACACTCATTTATGAACTTACAAGGAGAGATATAATTGTTATGAAAATCAGTCATTTTACTCCAAAATGTTTGTCCTTTTTCTATATGTAAGCAACATGAAAAGTCAGTAGCATGCCTAGTGATGAAGAATTTGTATGTTAAATATAATAAAATGAGTTCATTATAAATGCATTTACTATAGCAATGCCCACTTTGAATATCATATTCCCAAATAGAATCAGTGGAGAATATAAATTTGAGTCCATAAACATTGACTCAAGTCCTGCCTTGAGTTATTAAACATTACACTATATCTTAAAACATGATTGAATTTGAAAAACACTCTTCTCTATGTTAGATTCTGGGTGACATTTGGTTTTGTAAGATAAAGATCAGTGCATCTACTGTGGGCTTTGAAATAATATTGCATTCCAGCTACTAACTAAACTGACTTCCTTAGAACATTTATAAATGTTTTACAAACCATTCTATGGTATCCCAGACATTCCTGTTTGGTTCAGGTTTTACTTTGCACATAAGATTTTAGTGACACAAAGAGAACACTGAATTTGGTTGACAGATATTATTATCACATTTTATTTCAATGTTATAATTTGTAAAGCCCATTTAAGCTTTTCTGTATTTGATTCTACAGCATTAAGAGACTTCATACTTTTCTTTGATCAATTGCATATTTCTGCATACCAGAGTCTTTATGTGGATTAAATTTACATTTTCGTATTTAGAAATAAAATTACTGGATACTAAAGAAGCTTCAAAGAATGTAATTGTCCAGAGGTTCACTTTATACCACCCAGAACTATTCTGCCTTTGTAGTAGCCATGTATCAGTAACTAACTAGCATGGTTTTGCTTGAGGAAATCTGCCTCTATGCCTCTTAGAGAAAACCATGTTGTAAAAATAAAAGTATAAAAAAACTAATTTCCATTCAAATTGCTATCCTGTAAAAAGATTACCTGTGTACTTTAGAAATAGTTTTATTTGATGAGGGGAAATGTGCATTGTTTGGCAGAAATTAGTTATCAAACATTTCAGATACTTTACTGAGAAGTGAAGTTTTTATAAATAATGAGTTGTCTGTTGATCATGTTATTGTGTGGTCACCATTAGATATGATTACTTTCCAGGGAAGGCTCAGAGAAAGACTATGAATTAGAGAAAGAAACCTGTATTAAACTATATGTTTTTAAGAAAATTAAGTTTCCATGCTTACGTAAGTGATAATAGCAAGGTAATATATATTAATATTACTATATTAACATTTGTTCTTTTTAAACAAATTCTTATTAGAGCCTTTAATTAATATAAACATTCATATAAGGTATACTTATTTTCAACTTGATTATATTTCATCTACAACTTATCTTCTTGTGCTTTCACTTTAAAAAGCTTGAGTTTTATCATTTAATCTATTTGTCTAACATAACATAGTGGAAGCTATAATGTTCTGGGAAAGAGGTAAACAAACTAGTCCTTAGAGATTTTATTGTTTTCATCAAGCTGACTCAGTATGAATAGAATTTGAAAATTTATCAATAAGAATACAATGCATCATTTTTTAAACATTGTGCCTCTACCAGCAACTGGCCATTACATATATTTGAGGCATTTAAGATCACTTTGCTGCATTGCGAGAGCCACTTCGGCCTTCCAGGGAAATAAATATGTTCCTTAAAATATTTTTAAAGCAACAGATGAGATCAACAAAATTGAAGAAATAATGCTAGCATAAAGTCTTTCAGCTTTACTTCTCTGTCTAGACTAGAGGAGACTTTAATGAGGTATTGAGACAATAAAAGTGTATATGGTGAGGAATTATATTAATCTAGTGCGTAGCCATTAAAAGTCTACATTACAAAGGCACTTAGTATTGGGATGAAAAGGGAAGTTCTGTTTGGTAACCATCTGTGATGAAACCTCTCATAACTTTCCCTAAAACACTCTGAAGGTATACAAAAAGAAAGGATATCTATTGAAATTTAGAACGGATTAACACAAGGTATTTCTACTAACTGCAAAGATAGACCCAGTTAAGAAAAACAAATCACTCAATATGGAGGTGGAGAGCTATCCTTTTATGCTATGAATTATAACTTTCACATTATCAGAGCACGATTTCTCAGGTTTCTTTTTAAAGTAAACTTGCAAATATGGTTAAAAATAAAAAGCAAAAATAAAACATTATATGTCAAGAGGAGAAATAAATTATACCTATGATTTGATCACAAGAATCTGGATATCATATCTCAACGTATATAACAAACACAGGTAAAAAGACAATACATCTTACATACCTTCTAAATCATGAGTGAAGATAAATGGCAGGTGGAGTAGGTCATTGATGGTAAAGAAAGAGGGAGAAAGGATATCAGAAAGAAAGAAAAGTTCCAGAAAAATATTCCCCTCTTTAAATCCATAGGAAATTACACAATAAATATATTTTCAATTCAAAGTCATGAGAAATACACAATAATCACCAGCAAACTAAGAGAGTGAGGATATTCTAGATGGCATAAAGCAGATGACTGTAGTCTGAAAGCAAAATCTACTAAAAAAACAGAAGAACATACTACTGCAAATAGAAACCAGAAGGCAGAAAGCATTTAAATACAGAGAAAGACAAAAGGAAGAAAGGAAACATTAAGGATAACAAAACAACAAAATACATTTATCTTTTAAAAGAACCGCAAAGAGAACCAGAAACAGAAGAAAGGAAGGATGATAAAACCAAGAGGTGGTCAAAATAAAATTAATTAAATGTAGCTCCCTATACTCAGAGCAGCCAACTCAAGAGCAGGAACGAAGGCTAAATCACTCGACACTGCTCTCTAAAGTCATAGTTCTGACAGGCATTCTTAGAGTAAGTATGGTTGCTATGGTCTGAGAATCAAAGCAGTATTTGTGATAATTCATCCACTATATGCAACCTCACATCCAGACTCTCTCTCAAATATCACCTGAAAACTTTACTGTAATAAAAAATGATGTCAGATAAAGAGTGTGATTTGTTACTGCTTAAGAAATATACTCCATCTTTCAAAAAGTAATTTACATTCTTCTCCATAAGATGTACAGATAAAAGCAATCTTCTGTATTTTTATAAAATGTTGCCAAATTAACAAAAGAGACAAATCAATATCAACAAATTGAAAAACTCCAAAGAAATAGAATTAACTTAAGAAAGAGAAGATGCTAAAATGAGTAAAATGGATATGTCTCTAGTGATTAAAGAAAAAGAAATCATATTCTGAAATTAAATGCATGCCTCAAAATCAAAAAGAGCAAAACAAAACAAATACCTTTAATACATAGAATTTAAATATTTAGTTCTTATAAAAGATGTTAGATCAATACATCACACCACACACAATTGCCAGCATGGTTAACAGATTGTCAATCAAGCTGTTTAAAAAAGTGAACTATATACACAATAGAGAACTTCACCTAACGGTGTGCTTATTTTTTTCCTTGCTGTATTTCCAGCAACTAGAAAAGTATATGACAGAGTAGGTGCTCAATAAATATTTGTTAAAGACTTAATTTCAATTGGCTATGCTTCCCAGAATGCCTTTGTCTCACTATAAAACCAGAAAAGTAGAACCAAAGAAGCTCTGTACTTGGGGACATTCACAGTGATTGGGGGCCAACACTGGGCTGAAAACTTGCAAAAGCTGTGAAAATTTACACACTGAACTGTAAGACCATGGCATGTTATTCTATTTTAGGAATGCCAGTAGCTAAACCTATCCTCACCACTACCATCAAAAAGAGATTGAACTATTAATCTCTACAAAAATTAAATGTACCCAGGATAAAAAGATATTGTCATTTACATGTCTCACAAGGAAGAAACTGGCTCACCACCTCAAAATCTGATGTAAAGTCTGATACTCATCCTGGAGCCTCCAATCAAACTTCCAATGTTTTCCTCTTCAAATAAAGAGACAGCCAAGGTTCACTTGACTTTTAGGAAAATAATCCACATGAGAAATTCCAAAGGTTACTAAAAAACAAAGTAAAAATAGGCAAAGACAATATGGACAGCAAAAACAAATCTTCAAAATCTACAATATATCCAACTCTATCCACAAAATAAAACAAAAGATGCTAAAAAAACAAAGAACAAAAAGAAATGTAAAATATAGATAATTTTAAAAATGAGGAATAATAAAACAACTCTGAGAATACATTTATAAAAATTTTAATTTGGACAAAGAGATAGATGGTTGGAGGGAAACAGGGATGAATTAGTGAATCAAACCAGGAAGAACACTGTCAGAATAGTTGAGGTGCTATGAACCAGCCATATTTTCTTGGTTTAAAACCTAGATCCTTATCTTACTGTTTACTAGTTCCTTATCTTCTCCAGCTCTATGACCAGTGAGTGTCAGTGACTTCGTGAACTCTTTTACACTGTTGATGGGAGTGTAAATTAGTTCAACCATTGTGGAAGACAGTGTGGCGATTCCTCAAGGACCTAGAAATAGAAATTCCATTTGACCCAGCAATCCCATTACTGGGTATACATTCAAAGGATTATAAATTGATCTATTATAAAGACACATGCACA